>SKCR01009848.1:0-22847 GCA_019454045.1 Zanthoxylum bungeanum
TTATTTAAGCGGGGATATTCCTAAAGAGGTTTTATTCTACATCAAATGCAGATTTATAATCTAGATTAATTTCTCAACAGTTTAATTCTACCTGGGAAAGTATAACTTAACTTAACCATTAAATCTGTGTTATGTTTTTCGTTAACGTAGAACCAAAAAGTTAAGAAACATCTAAATTACATGCATGTGAAAATATCAAAATTGAATTATATATCATATATCAAGTATGAAAAATGTAATGGATGAAGGATCAGACCTGCTCTGATACCATTTTTGTTGGGGTTATAGCGCGGGCGCAGCGGAAGCGCGCAATTTGGGCGAAATCGTAACTTTAAAACTTTTAAAGTTACCGAATAAATTATTCAATATCCAATATGAATAATTCATTCATATTTTACCTAAATATATTTATTTGATATCAAATAACGACATAAATAAGTTATAAACACTACGAAAAGTTTACGAAAACGTTTTTCCGTAAAATGGCATAAAACGTGTTTTTGTCCGAACCGACCAACCAACACACATGGGGGCTGTCTAAGTCAGCTCCAATAGTGTTTGGGTAGTTCATGAGCTTCCCGAACAGTGACCAATTCATTGTTTTAACAGCGGATACCCGATAAGCTCGAAACTCACCCGGTAACGCCGTTTTTCGCCATTTTTGCATATTCAACTCCGAAACAATTTCTGGCGACTGTTCCAATGCCCAAAACACATAAAATACATTTATAAAACATACGTTTCATCACCAAAATCATAGAAATTCCAGATCTGATTTGGTAACCAAAAATATCATTTTTCATGCTTTAAATCCAAATTTCTCAACATTAATCATATTAATACTTACACCAACCAAATTCACAACAAATGAAGAACTCAAGAACAATTCTAGGAGTTAAAGAGTGGTCATAACACTCTAGAATGGCAACAAGTCATCAAATGATAAAATTGAACTAATATTACATTAATATATCCAATCTTGCATCACACATGTATTTAGCCTCCAAATCCATCCTCAAAATCAAAAAGCCCCAAAATTTAAGAAAGGAATAAACCCTAGAACTATTGTAGATATTCAAGAACAAGAAACAAGCTTTTTAAGTTTAAGATTATTAAAGATTACCTCAAAATCTCCTAATTTCCTTTTCTTCTTGATTTCTTCACTTTCTTCCTTGGTTCTTCAAGAAAATTTTGCGAACTTTTCTTCTTCAAGGGTTCGGCCATGGAGGTTAATTAAATGAAAAAACAAAATTTTCCAACTTTAAAAACAAGGCCAAACCGACTTTGGAGGGGTAAAATGGTTATTTGGTCATTTTAATCAAATTAAATAATAATAAGCTTTAAGTTGACAAATCCAATTTGTAAACTTAAGCTTAATAAAATCATTCCACATGTAACCAATAATAATCAAACATATTTCATAACAACTATGTAATATTGATATAATTTAATTATCTAGATATTTAACATTTAAATACCTAAATAATTAATTAATGCGATTATTATTATATATGTATTTTTATTTACATTAAATAATAAATACATATATTAATGGCATGTGTCAAAATCTCATTTGACGATTAATTAATATGTATCAAATCAAATCTTATATCAAATACAAATACACATTAATTATTAAATGACTGAAATGCCCTTAATGCATGTATTTTCTTTTAACCGATTAAACGATTTGAATTAAATCATTTAATCCGGTGAAGTATTATGAATAATCTATATTATTCATAACATGTTGTCCAAGTGCTCCACGAGTACACTTCATATTATGGGACTCTCTAAGTTTAGGTTTATCCGTCACGGAATCCAATTTCGTGTCCATAATCCACCCACTCATGAATTATGACGACCACGGATAATCTCGCTAAACTATGCAAGTCAAGGTCATGGAATACGTTTAATCCCTCCGTCACAGGCTATCAATATTATACCGGGGATATAGATAGGAACGTCAAATCCCTAAGGTATAATATAGTCGACTTTCAAATTTATGATCTCTAAATAACACTCGAAACTCGCTTCTGAAGTATACCACGGCCATGGATTTGCTAAATCATAAATACGTACATGATACATATACCCTGTACACAGGACTAACGGATTCTATCTGATACTCATAGGATATCATAAGCATCAGTCCACACCCAACGAACAGGCGGAAGCTGATCTAAATAGATCAGTGACGTGACTACCATCAAAGTGAGGAGGATATCTCATATATCCATAGTGGTATCTCAAGTCGAAAGACCACTATGCTACTCGACTCGAGAAGATTCCTATTGACGTTGGTGTACCATCTATTAGGAAATCTTCGGTGAGTCGTTCAGTGTTTATCAAATAAATATATACATGTCTATACAAGTCTCCTAAGACTCATGGTTCATTGGGATAAACCATCATACCAAGCCTCGATATACGACATGTACTGGTCTCAACGGATTTTACTAACCGACTCGTGTTAGTAAATCTTGACCAGAAATTTTATTTGAGAATATACAACTTATAGTGACGCTTTCCAATGTCAATTACAAACTACGTTGTAACTGCGCACTATGTTATAAATTTTATGGTCTTTTTCTAATATATACATATCACTAAATCATATTTAGTTTCAATCTAATCGTAATTAGATCGAATACGTATATAAAAATAAAAGGTGCTACCATTAAGTAAGTAATATTATGGAAAATGAATTGTTCGTATTCATGAATCGGACGTAAATGCAATCCGGATTGGCACTCCGAGCACCAACCCAAACAAGGTTTAGGTTAATTAAATGTACATTTACAAAATTAACCATAACCATAATCTCATATATAAATATTGGCCAATGGTATTTTTGTCAGAACAAAATTATTAATTTCAAAAATTAAATATAATATCAAATATCATTTAATTTTGAAATTAAAATTTAACATGTAACTTATATCATTATATAAATTACATATTTGATTTTGAATTAAATCAAATTTAATTTAAAATCAAATCCTATATTAAATGATTATCTAATAATCATTAATATAAAAACTATATATTAAACACTTTAATATATAATTTCAAAGTGTGACATTATATAATTATTAATCAAATTAATAATTATATCAATAAATATTTCTCAATTATTTATTATTTTTCAAGTGAGTTCATAAATAATTGGACTATCCAATTATTCCATGGATTCCTATAGTGTAACGAGCTAACACGGGGACCAAATGGACCTACAGTTCCGAGCTCCAATAATCTCGAAATATTAATTAAAATTCTTAAATTAAATATTCTGAATTATTAACTTTAGGTTATTCCACTAAAAACCTAAAGCTCCACTCTCGTTACTGCAGATATATTTTATATCGAAAGTCATCGGCGTCCACCGATATAATCACTGCATACAGATTGACCCTCCACGAGTATCTCATAATTAGAATCGGGTCATAATGTCTGTTATACCCCTCTAATTATTTTGTGACATAAGTACGATTGATTCTCTAATGAACGATTTATTTATAACTATTATGAATATTAATCTTTCTATTCGTAATAGAAAGACTTGAGCGCTCTAATCGTTCATGTACCGAATCAACCCTTAAGGAAGATACTCGTCTACTTCTCGCAAGAATGAGTGGATTTCATATCTATGTAAAACGTCCACAGCTACACACCAAATCATGTCCCAAAAATACGTAGCTATTGGTCGGGATTGCTTCACCAACCTCATTTTTGTAAATCAAAAGGCATAGCCTGCCATGCAAGAGTTTGTAGTACATCCAGGATTAAGATCAACCCATATATGATAATCTATTAGACTGATATGAATTTCTTTGTTTAACGGATATTAAAAGAAATTCATTTCTGTCTTGGTCTATTCCTATATGATCGCATCATATAAGGTGCCTCCATTCCCAGGTCACCACATGAACGAACTCGGATCAAAGTTGTCATATAATATGGAATGGACCGTAGCTGTAGATAAACTACAAAAAAAGTGCCCGACTTTGTTTGCTCTCTACGGACTATTTAGGATTACTAACTTCAGATTTAAATCCTCTAAAGTATAACACTTATACACTAAATCTGAAAGTACATTTAGTATCAAAGGGCATACATGATAATTTATAATACGCAACTTTAAAATCAACATTTTAATAAATGAATAACTACATCATTTATTACTTAAAATAAAATCTCGTTCACATATTACATTATGCTCTTGGGCATATATCCCAACACTAACCCCTCCCACTCCAAGTGTTTCTACTTTGCAGGTATACCCGGAGGACGAGCTCGAGAGAATGGATATTGATGGCAGTCACTAGAGGGTTTGAGTCCACTAGGTCGAGTCAGAGCTGCATTTCAGTCAGAATCTAAGTAAAGTCATGCATCATTCAAGTTGTATAGTATAGATTGCGTACATAATGTGTTAAAAGTGTTCATTATCAGAGTTGTAATATGAATTATCATTAAGTATATAGTATAAGTTATAAAATACATTTTATGTTGCTGAGTTGGGCTGTGGTCCCTTTGCATGAGTTTATGTTTGAGATGGTATTGGTAGTGATGTTCATAGTCAGAAATCAGAGGCTCGGGGGGATAGGTCAGCATATTCCTTGCAGGTAGCATCTGTGACATGAGGATGTTATATAGCACCTAAAGGAAGAATAATTTTTGTTTTTATTCAAAATAATAATAATAATAAATTAAAAAAAAAAAACTAACTAAGCTTTTACTTAATAACCAGGCATCTTGCCTCAGCAAGTAGTGATTGTTCGCGTAAAACGGTAGAGCTTCAGTTAGTTTTAAAAAAATGATAATAATAATCATAATCAAGTTTTTACTTAGTAATCAGACATCTTGTCTCAGCAAGTAGTGATTGTTCGCGTAAAACGGTAGGGCTTGAGTTGTTTTAATAAAAAAAAAATATGTGTGAATAAGTTCAATTTCGTAGCATCTCTAATTCGAGCAATTAAGTCTGTATGAGTGTTTTAACACTAAGTGCCCTAAGGACAACTAGTCTGGGGACACTGGCCCAAAGCTCGTTACATAGGTTAAAGATAAAGCTTAAGAAAATCAGATACTTCTTCTTTTTGACATCTGAGATCCGAGCAGTTTAGTCCGTAGGGGTGTCTTATCACCTAGTGCCCTAAATCCAACTGGTTTAGGAGTTAATAGCTCAAAGCTCGTTACAATGGTTAAAGATGTATTATTTAAATAAAAAAAAAAAAACTATTTTTGTATATAAATAAACTGTCATTGCCAAAAGCTATGAATTCTGATAAACTTTAGGATAAAAATATTATTCTCTTTTCAACAAGACCTATGAATATTGTGGGCACAATGAATTGATTGATATTTTATCTTATGTGTGTATAAAAAAATGATAAAAAATATAAGATAATTTATTTATTTAATAATTTAGAAAGAAATAAAACAATTAGTATCATGGATAAGAATTCGTCTATTTATTTTTGGCTTAAATTACTATGGACTAGTAATAAGCTGGTTGGGGGGCGTGATGAATACTAAAAAGTATACATTTAATAAATAAGCTAGTTTTAATAATCCCATTAATTAAGCACATTTGTGAAATAATAATTAAATCTATGTTTTATAAATTTTTATTGTGATTTTTATTTCTTATGTAGGTGAAATAATACTTTAGATGCATAACTAGAAAAATAGACGTGACATTTGGATTTTGGAGGCCAAAAACTTGAAAGGGTGTCCTAATAGTGTACAATTTCAGAAATTTCAATTTTGCGCAATTTTCGCATTTTGGCCATAACTTTTTACTCTGATATCGGATTGAGGTGATTCCATTTCCAGATGAAAGAAGACTCAAATATCTACAATTTTTCGCCTTACAAGATTTTCTAGTTCTGAGATTTCCAAGGTTGAAATTGATAAAGAAATTAATGTGTGTTGCACGAAATTTTAATTATTAGAAAACAAAATAAAAAAATAATAAATAAAAAAAAAAGTTGAAATTTCACAATCCACCTTTAGGTGGATTGTGACAAATATTTACAAAATGATCAACAAAAAAAAAAAAAAATAAAAGTCAAAAAAGGAAAAAAAAAAATTATTATAAGTTTATTGTTTGTATTTGATTTGGAAAGTTGTAATTTATAATGTAGGGATGTGAACTTCTACTATAAATAGAGGTACTCACATCTTATTTTATTCATGCTTTTTTCATTCTCTCTCTTGAAGAATTTGGAAGAAGTGTCTTCTGTATTTTATTTTTCTTGTAATCTTTTTTTTCGTAATAAAAATATGCAAGTTTTTATTCAAATCATGAGTAACTAATTTCATTCTGCTGGGGTAAAAGGTGAAACTCTAAATATGAGATTATAAATTAATCTTACTTATATTATAATATATGAATTGTAATATGAAGACTAATATTTAATATTCTCTTATATTTGCAGATGTCTTGATTCTCTGTACACAATAAAATCTTGGTTGGCACAGTCAATACTTTACCCCATATTATATGAGAGAGTAATTTAAATCTGGATTAATTATTGACAAATGTTGTTACCGCCTATATGGTTGGTTTCATTTATTTGGCATAATTGAGTACCTAACTAGACTTGTTATATACAAATATTATCACTATATTTATGGCTGGTTTTATATATTTTGGCATAATTAATTCCTGAAGTAAATTAACTGGGTAATAATGATAATTTATATATTATAAAAAGTAAGATTTCTCTATATTTGAAATATCAAGAGTGGATCTGCTAGCCCCAACATTCTAATTTATTATAGCAGTTCAATTTAAAATTGTCCATCACTTCAAATAATTCACTCTTTTTTTGTCACTTGAATTATTATTTTATTTTACTAAATATATTCTTTGTGGATCGACCCCGGACTTAATGTATTATTTTATTACTTCAACACTCTTATACGTGGGAGTAAAGAATCACCAAATTAATATATATATATATATATATATATATATATATATATATATATATATATATATATATATATATATATATATAATAACCAAAACATTTAACTAAAACTAAAATAGATTGAACTTGAACTAGATTTAGATTCAAGCTAATGTGTGAGGCCTTGAACCTAGCAAGAACTTTAACCACCTTTAAAGATTATTGGCATCTAAAGTTTGACCATTTGCTAAGTGGTGGTCCAAGTCCAAGCATTTCATAATTTTTGCCTAAAAACAACAACATAGAGAAAGGGTGGTAAAATTAGTAAATAGCTTAGCAAATATATGGAACCTGCCCATGCTAAAGGATCTAAAAGCAGTCGATAACCTAAAATGAATAAAAAAAAAAAAAAAAAATTACCCTTTTTAAGCAAACAACAATTATGAAGGGTGCCTATTCTCTGTTCAAATCACTACTCCTTTTCAGAATCAATAAATGAAAGGGTTTTGCTATTTTTATCATTTCAAATTATCCAACTTAAAATAGATGTGGTTAAATTTAAAATTTCGATCATTAAATTTGAAATTAAAATATAAATTTTAAATATTTTATAAAAATTTTAAATTTTATAATTTCTGTTTCAATTGAATGGCCACGTATTTGAACTTTATAAACATTTTGATACCAATAACAGGAAGGAGGTATTGTTAAAAAATAATAATAATAATAATAATCAATGAACCATCATCCCATTAACTTCTTGTAGGCTTCCTAGTCAGAGGAAAACAACATCGAGATTCAAGAATGGAGCTTAATAATGGGGGCAGTGTGAACACTGACATGTTAAAATTATGACAATTTTGCTTTCAGTCTCTCCTGTCACTGTTAAAATTGGAGTTAACACAACTCTGCACAAACCCACATGCAGCAAGCCAAATGCTAAAAATTATTGCCCAAAAAAAAAAAATTAAATGAATAAGAAAGGCAAAAAGATATACCCTATGTTCAAAGTTTGTGTTCATAAACCTAGTTATAGCTAATGTTAATAACAATAATTGATTGCACGAAACAGGATGGTTCTGTTCATTTCCCGGAAAATCTTGCCACTTTCCTAGAAAATTAAGGCCTCTATACTAGCCTTCTTTGGTGTTAAACAAAGAGGGCAATAACCAAGAAAAGCTTCACAAGATTTGCATGAACAAAGGTGCCTACAAGGAAGGAACAAAAAACATGAATCCCTAGAGTTACAGCCTTTACACACCATCACCATCTTTCTTAATCTCCTCTGTTTTTCCTCTGTTTCTTCTGCTTCTCTATTATTACTTTCACCAAAACCAAAACCAATGCCAATTTCTCTGTTTCTTTCTTCTGCTTCATCTACATCACAGCAAGATTCTGCATCCTCTGCTCCATTGTTGAATAAACAAGAAGAAGCCTTCTCTTTCAATTGTTCCAATGAGTTATTGAGTGAGGAGACCAGTGATTCATTTTCTTGTGCCATTCTTTGCCATGATTGTCTCTCCATTTCCAAATTCTTTAATAAAATCTCTAACTCCATTGTCCTGTTTCTTGCTTTTGCTATTTCTTCATCTTTTTGTATAAATAAAGCTGAAGTTTTTATCTCTATTTTCTTTAGCAGCATCTCAAGTTGTTGCTTTCTTTGCTCTTGCAATACCAATCTCAATCTCTCATTCTGTTTCCACAAACCAAAAACAAAAAATTAATCTCACAAAAACAAAAAAGGCATAAACTTTGAAAGCAATGTTAAACAAAAACATTTTTTCAAGTCTGACCTGTGATCTAATATAATAATCAATTTCTTGTGTTTGTTTCTCAGCTTGAAGAGCTATGCTTTGTGAAAATGGCATTGATTCAAAATTTTGATTTCTTTGTTGCTGATACTGAAGCTGACTGTGTTGTTGTTGCTGCTGCTGCAGAAACAGCATCTGTTGCTGCTGCTGCTGTTGCTGTTGCATATTGGAACAAAACTGATTGAATCCATTAACACCAACACCACAACAAGCATTATCCATCATCAAATCTTGAGAGGATCCACCACCCAATAATGGATTACTCCCAAACCCTAACCCAATATTATCTTTTGAATAAACTTGTGCCGCTTCTATAGCCATTGATACTCAAAAAAAACCAACCCAATCAAAACAAACCCTTTTCTTCTTCTTCTTCTTCTTCTTCTTCTTCTAATCCCTTAACAAATCATCAAATGGGTATCTTTAAAATCTTGTGATTTCTCTCCTTCTTGGCTTATGATGATGCCATGAGCTTTGAAAGAAGGAACATATTATACAAAACAAGGAGAGGTGGTGGAATGGTGTGTGTGTGTGTATATTTATATATGAGAGGTGGTGATGTTGAGGTGTGAATATAATAAAATAAATAAACAAACAATTTAATTCAATTATAATATTAATGGTGAGTTTCTTGTTTATCGTATTAAGTTAAAAATAAATAAATAAATAAATAAAGAGATGTGTACGAAAAGTAGAAAGCAAAAGCAACAACGTACACATGCAGATTTTGTGACTAAACTATCGGATCAGAACTCAGAAGTTTCAGAGACATTTTGGATTTTTTTTTTCCTTTGAATAAATAAATTCAATTCCAAGTTGGTAGTAAGGTCATGAATGAGTGTGAGATTTGTCAGTTCGGTCATTTCGAAAGCCTGAAGAATAGGGACTATTTATTGCTTCTCCTTTATTTTTGTGGGAAATATATATAATTTTTTTTTTAAAATAAAAAAAAAAAAAAAAAAAAAAAAAATCTCACTCACATGAGTCCGGAGACTCAAACGGAGTATAAATAATAAATTGTTATTGAAGTTTCTCTGATAATTAATTCTAGTGTAAAATTATGTTTAGTTCATATATTTTAAATTAAATATCTGTTTAGTTTTTATATTTTAAAAAATACTTCAAAACACTCATATAATAAGTATGTTGTAGTTAAAAATTATTTTTTCCCAAACTTTTTATATCAATCAATATTCAAATGATATTAATATAAAATATCGGAAAATATAACTTTTAATTATAATAGAACTATAATAGGCTGTCTTCAGGTATTCCTTAGAATATAGCACTAAGAGACTAAATGCCTAAATGAGGTATTTACCCTTAATTGTATCAAAATTTTGTGAACATAAATATTCTAGAGAAATTTACAACCAAAAAAATGTAGCTCTTTTTGGGGAATTATAAAAGTATCCCAGCCATCCTTTTTTTTTTTTTTATAAAATAAGTAATTTGATCATAAATAACTACGAGTGTGTTGATGGCTGATTTCGGTCTCAGGACAATATGGGAATATTACCCCAGAACAACTATCCCTCAATAGTGAATTTGTTCGGGTTATGGGGGGAACCAAAAGCAAATTTAGCAAAAGACAGATAAATACACTAATCAACAATGAGATTTAACGTGGTTCGGCGGATCAGATCCAGCCTATGTCCACGGGCACAGAACGGACGATCTTTTTATTACTGAGATATGCTTCTCGGATATCTCTTGTGTTTACAAGTCTCATGGTAATGATATTCATGCTTCTTATTCCTTTTGATTCCACTTACTTACACTTTCCCCTTCTATTTATAATAGTGAAGAAATCAGATTCATTTTCCCATAAGGATTCATAGTTGAAAACTACATTCACTTCCCATATCCTATTAGGATACTGACTCATCAACCTTTCCCCATGAAAGTATGATAACTTATCTCCTTACCCCATAAGAATAGGATAACTTATCTCCTTACCCCATAGAATATGATAACTTATCTCTTTATCCCATAAGAATAGGATAACTTATCATCTGGAGCATATCTCGCTATCTGGTCGGTCTTTATGAGGTCGGTCACAATGGTCTTCTGAATTGAGAATGTTGATATCGATCTGATAATGCCGGTCATCCGATATTAAGTGGTCGGTCACTGATCACCAAGTGCTCTGCCCCTTACCGTTGGTGTATGCAACATCGAATGGTCGGGCCGGCATTAGTGGTCTCGATCAGAAGGGAGTTATCCTTTTACCCCTTCCGTACTGCTTAAATATCATAGTGCTTAAAAAACACCATCAACATCTATCCTCTAGTTCTCTCGGTAACAATGAGTTTGCGAGTTGATGCCAGGAACTATAAAAAAAGATGGTGTGCCGATGAATCCGTCGGTGGTCACTCCAGGAACCGCAGAGAAAAATATCTTGGCTGCAAATCTGGTCATTCCTGCCACTTTCATGTGCTCAGTCAACGAGGATCCCGATATCTACCCGTGGAGAAAATGTTTTGCCCTTATGCTGATGACGATCGACTCGGTGGGATGTAACCCGACCCCGAGCTGAGAGAACATTTGGCTCTAGGGAATGTCACCTCCCCAGACCAATAGAGGGCCGACCATGGGGAGATGCTCCGATCTCATGCCGATGATAAGTCTCTCGGTGGGACGTATCCCGACCCCGAGCTGAATAAAGACTTGGCTCTGGGGTATGTTATATCCCCAGTCCAAAGAAGCCGACTCGGTGGGGCGTAACCCGACCCCGAGCTGAAAGAAAGACTTGGCTCTGGGGGAATGTTACATCCCCAGTCCAAAGAAGCCGACTCGGTGGGACGTAAGCTGAAAGAAAGACTTGGCTCTAGGGGAATGTTACATCCCCAGTCCAAAGAAACAGACTCGGTGGGACGTAACCCGACCCCGAGCTGGAGAAAAACTGGCCCTGGGGGAATATTACGTCCCCAGTCCAAAGAAGCCGATTCGGTGGAACGTAACCCGACCCCGAGCTGAAAGAAAAACTTGGCTCTGGGGGAATGTTACATTCCCAGTCCAAAGAAGCCTACTCGGTGGGACGTAACCCGACCCCGAGCTGAAGAAAAACTTGGCTCTGGGGGAATGTTACATCCCCAGTCCAAAGAAACAGACTCGGTGGGACGTAACCCGACCCCGAGCTGAGAGAAAAACTTGGCCCTGGGGGAATGTTACGTCCCCAGTCCAAAGAAGCCGACTCGTTAGGACTTAACCCGACCCCGAGCTGAAAGAAAGACTTGGCTCTGGGGTAATGTTACATCCCCAGTCCAACAAGAAACAGACACGGTGGGACGTAATCTGGCCCCGAGCAGAGAGAAAAACTTGGCCCCGGGGGAATGTTACGTTCCCAGTCCAAAGAGATAGACTCGGTGGGACGTAACCCGACCCCGAGCTGAGAGAAACAAAACTGGCCTCGGCGGAACGAAATCCAGCCCCGAGCCGAAACAAACATCGATCTCGGCGGTACAAGAGCAGACCCGAGCCGAAAGAAACATCGGTCTCGGCGGTACAAGAGCAGACCCGAGCCGGAAAGAAACATCGGTCTCGGCGGTACAAGAGCAGACCCGAGCCGGAAAGAAACATCGGTCGGCGGTACAAGAGCAGACCCGTGCCGAAAGAAACATCGGTCTCGGCGATACAAGAGCAGACCGGAGCCGAAAGAAACATCGGTCTCGGCGGTACAAGAGCAGACCCGAGCCGGAAAGAAACATCGGTCTCGGCGGTAAAAGAGCAGACCCGAGCCGGAAAGAAACATCGGTCTCCGCGGTACAAGAGCAGACCCGAGCCGGAAGGAAACATCGGTCTCGGCGGTACAAGAGCAGACCCGAGCCGGAAAGAAACATCGGTCTCGGCGGTACAAGAGCAGACCCGAGCCGGAAAGAAACATCGGTCTCGGCGGTACAAGAGCAGACCCGAGCCGGAAAGAAACATCGGTCTCGGCGGTACAAGAGCAGACCCGTGCCGGAAAGAAACATCGGTCTCGGCGATACAAGAGCAGACCGGAGCCGAAAGAAACATCGGTCTCGGCGGTACAAGAGCAGACCCGAGCCGGAAAGAAACATCGGTCTCGGCGGTAAAAGAGCAGACCCGAGCCGGAAAGAAACATCGGTCTCCGCGGTACAAGAGCAGACCCGAGCCGGAAGGAAACATCGGTCTCGGCGGTACAAGAGCAGACCCGAGCCGGAAGGAAACATCGGTCTCGGCGGTACAAGAGCAGACCCGAGCCGGAAAGAAACATCGGTCTCGGTTGTATAAGAGTAGACTCGAGCCGGAAAACAAATATCAAAATCATTTTTGGGCCATAACAAACAAGCATAATCAAATGTCTGCCTAAGACAGAAGAGGTCTTACTCACATTTTTGGGATCTGTTGCCTTCCGCTTTTTCGCCTCTTCTCCGACTGGCTCCGACTTCAAGCCCCTCATTATTCGTCTCTTCCATCCTCTTCTGTTTGTCCATCATGGATTTTAGAAGGATTTGATTTTCCTCCCTATCTTTCCTCATATTTTCCTATATCTTCTCCATCCAATCTGCTGTTGAACTCCCTAACGACCGGTGATTTCCATCTTCTGCCATCGTCTTACCACGCGAGCTTCTTTTTGTAACATTCCCCACAGACGGCGCCAACTATGGACGGCTGATTTTGGTCTCAGGGGTAATGTGGGTTTTTTACCCCCGAGACAATCCTCCTCTAACTGTGAATTTGTTCGGTTTATGGGGGGAACCAAAAGCAAATTTAGCAAAAGACAGATAAATACACTAATCAACAATGAGATTTAACGTGGTTCGGCGGATCAGATCCAGCCTACGTCCACGGGCACAGAACGGACGATCTTTTTATTACTGAGATATGTTTCTTTGATATCTCTTGTGTTTACAAGTCTCATGGTAATGATATTCATGTTCTTACTCATTTTGATTCCACTTACTTACACTTTCCCCTTCTATTTATAATAGTGAAGAAATCAGATTCATTTTCCCATAAGGATTCCTAGTTAAAACTACATTCACTTCCCATATCCTATTAGGATACTGACTCATCAACTTTTCCCATGAAAGTAGGATAACTTATCTCCTTACCCCATAAGAATAAGATAACTTATCTCCTTACCCCATAAGAATAGGATAACTTATCTCTTTATCCCATAAGAATATGATAACTTATCATCTGGAGCATATCTCGCTATCTGGTCGGTCTTTATGAGGTCGGTCACAATGGTCATCTGAATTGAGAATGCTGATATCGATCTGATAATGTCCGGTCATCCGATCTTAAGTGGTCGGTCACTGATCACCAAGTGCTGGGCCCCTTACCGTTGGCGTATGCAACATCGAATGGTCGGGCCGGGATTAGTGGTCTCGATCAAGAAGGGAGTTACCCTTTTACCCCTGCCGTACTGCTTAAATATCATAGTGCTTAAAAAACATCATCAACGGATTAATATGTTTTTTTTTAAAGATAAGAGGTGAATAAACTAAATATATATTTAATCTATTATCTTTTAAAAGATTAGAATTCGAGTGATAACTTTTATTATGTTGATTGATCAATTTTTTTACTTCAAAAGTAAAAATTAAAATGAAAATGGTAAATGGTAAATGGTAAATGGGCCGATTTTGAAACTTTTCCAAAATTTTAGTCAACTTTTGTAATTTTTCCAATATTCTGTTTATATTTTAGGAGTATTTATTTGGTAAATACATTCTTATATTAAAAGGGTTGGTTAAGTTAGTATTTTAGTGGTTAATTAATGCTTCATATACGGATTTAAGTTGGAATCTTTGACCTTTTTAATTACTTTCTTTTGTTCTTAATTATGATGAGACGACAAAACATTAAGAGGTTAATAGGTTTACTACAATAATTATTGTTATCAAAACGTATTGTTAATTTAGAAGGAAATCAGGGTTAAAGTTAGAATCAAATCTACTAATTTAAGTCATAACTTTATTGTTTTTAACTTCTCAAAGTGGGTTTGTATTTGAGGTTGAATAAAAAAAATTGTTAAATTATTGAATTTTTAATCATACCCGTTTCTGAAAATATTTTAATGGAACGTTTTATATATATGTAATTTTTTTTAAAAAAAAAATATGTATTTAGGTTAAAAAACAATAAATCTAGATTAGAGATATATAATGCAATCTCCTCATAGATTATATATCAATGCATTAAGGGATAAAAATACAAGAATTTTAGATTAATCGTCAATCATGCATAATATCATGAACTACAACAAAAATGTTCAATTTTTACTATAAATTCCCTATCAATTTCTCTTCCATTTAACTTATAAATTTATTAGAATTCATACCACAAAAGGTATAAGAATCACAAATTAATTATTAAATTTACAAATGCAAAAGCTTAGATTTATTGTATAGCAAAAGATTTAAAATAAAGATTGGATGCTAATGCTTGCAAGTAAATAAGCCATTTTATTTGATAGATCTTGTCATTGCTGGCCGGTTTTGAAAATATTTTATTGCACAGTTTTGGCACCACCATCATAATAATTACAATTAAAGAAATAAACCCTTTTGTAATTACTCCATTAAGAGCCATTAAGATACAGTCAATATGCACTACAAATTTGCTTGCACATATATAATTAGTTGTCTATTTAAGTACGATTTCAAAGTATACCGACCATGTGATCAATCAATCAATCTTGTTTAATATACATTACAACCAAACTGTTAATTTGTTTTTGCTTAAAGCACAAAAAAAGATAATGAGATAGGATGATAGAAAATTGTGAATCTTGATTGAGATTTGAGATTCGATGTGATTTTTTTTACTCGAATAAAAAATTAATTCGGGATTTAGAATGATTTTTTTTTTATCCTGAATAAAAAATTGGATCAAGATTCGTGATGATTTTTCTTTTAGAATAAAAAAAGATCTAAATTCACGATCATTTTTTTCCGAATCTTGACTTCTTAAGTCTTTTAAATCTCGAATTTTGGTATTTGAATTCTCAAATTGTTCAGGATTTGAAATAATTTTTCATTTTAATTGAAAAACTGATATAAAAATTTAGAATTCATAATCGAAACCGAATAAAAATTAGTAAATCTTGTTCCATCTTGAACAATTGTCATCCATGCTCACGTAATCTGTCATAATTCATAATTGAGTTCCATTAATCCCAAAAAAAAAAAATTATATATATTCCTTCAATTGTATTCTGTATTTTTTTTATTTATTTTTAGCAAGTTACTAGGAGTTCAATTATCGGTCCAAAAAGCATACGCGTTTTTTATCATTTTGTTTATGGTCTTAATTTTATATCACAATAATTAATCATTAATATATACATACAAAAACAAGTCTAATATTTCACCAACAAACGGCCAACCACATATATCATGCACAAATTTATTTATTTATTATCTTAGTAACATGCATAAATCAATCACTTTCATTGTTAGAAGGAAAAAAAAAGTTGGTCTCAAATGGATGGTATTAATTTTCATATTTTTGTTATCCCCCCAATTAAGAAAACATATGAGCATAGCCCTATTGACTATATGAATCCAAAACCTACCCACTTGATTATGTCAAATGAATCATCAACCAACAACAAACAAAAATTCTTAAATGTATTGTTCTCCTTTGTCTTTTTTATTTAATTTTTCTTTGTGATTCTATTATCTTTGATTAATTTTGTTCAAACTTTTTTTTTTTGTGGAGAAAAATTAGCAAACTCTCACTCAGTCTTTTTATTAACCGGTAACACGGAATAGGGTAATCGGTTAGACGGGGACAGAGAGGCAAGCGAATCGCTTTTCGTAATCTCCAATCAATGGGCTCCTTTATTAAAGATTAAGAAGACTATCAGAAAATTGACTAAAATTAGTAAAATATCTCTAATATTTTAAAATTAAATGAAATCTCTTATATTAGGTTTTATTATAAATATTTGATTCTTATTATAAAATATGAGATATAGATGATAATCAAGATATTCATTCTTGAATAGATTCTGTTCTAATTGTAATTCGAGATGATTTGAATATTCTCTAGATTTTAGCCTTACAATAATCTAACACAATTGAACTACCGAAAACACCCTTAGAGAAAAAAAAATGCCACAATAAAGGGGTTATAGGAACAGCGGGCCCCTTGTGAAAGGAATCAAAGCTATCAAGACTTTTCCAATTAAAATTATCAAGAAAAAAGATCAAAGAGGAAACCAAATTAACTACCAATAGCCCAACAACATTTATCATTTTATCCCTTTAAAAATAAATTCAAATCAAACAAACTTTGGACGGTTGAAAAAATTGGAAATAAATGGATCCTAAATCACGGATTATAGGGCTCCACAAGTGCAATCAAATTCCAAAGCAAAAGGAAAAACAATACTACAATACATTTTTCTTTCAAGTCTTACATAATCATCAATATATATATTGTTGACGGTGGATTTTGGTCTCAGGATAATATGAGAATATTACCTCCGAGATAATCCTCCTTCAATAGTGAATTTGTTTGGTTATGGGGACCAAAGGCAAACTTAGCAAAAGACAGATAAATGCACCAATCGACAAAGAGATTTAACGTGGTTCGGCGGATCTTGGTCCGACCTACGTCCACGGGCACAAACAGGATGATACTTTTTATTACTGAAATATGCTTCTCGGATCTTTTTTGTGTTTTACAAGTCAGAGCTTGATGACACTAATCTCTTACTCTTGTGATGATTTTTTAGATGCCCTTTTACACATGCTCTACCCTTCTATTTATAATAATACAGAAATCAGATTCCTATTTGTATAAGAAATCCTAGTTGAACCCAATCTTCTCTTCTTGTAGGGTTTCCTGATCCGGTATTGTCTTCTTCTTCTGCTTTCCCTTTTGGATTCTGACTCTCTCTCCTTGTGAAAGTAGGATGTTTTTCTCTATCTTATCCATAAGCACGGTGTGCTGTTATCTTGAACGCGGTCCGTCGTCTGGTCGGTCTTTAATGAGGTCGGCCATGACAATCTTTTATGCTGAGAACGTTCCTGCCGACATCTATAGTGCTCGGTCACCTGAACCAAAGTGGTCGGTCTTCACATGAACTGGCCGGGTCGGTTTTAATGATCTCAACCAGACAGCGAATTTACCCTTTTGTCCTTGTCGTACTGTCTTAAATGCTGTAGCGCCTGAAAACACCATCAACATCTGTCCCCTAGTTCTCGGTAACAACGAGTTTGCGAGTTGATGCCGGGAACTATAAAAAAGATGGTGTGCCGATGAATCCGTCGGTGGTCACTCCAGGAATCTCAGAGAAAAATGCCTTGGCTGCAAATCTGGTCCTTCCTGCCACCCTCATGTGCTCAGTCAACGAGGATCCCGATATCTACCCGTGGAGACAATGCTTTGCCCTTATGCTGACGACGGCCGACTCGGTGGGACGTAACCCGACCCCGTGCTGAGATGAATGCTTGGCCCTGGGGGAATATTACGTCCCCAGACCAAAATGACGGACTCGGTGGGACACGACCCGACCCCGAGCTGAGATGAACGCTTGGCCCTGGGGGAATATTACTTCCCCAGACCAAAAGGGCGGACTCGGTGGGACACGACCCGACCCCGAGCTGAGATGAACGCTTGGCCCTGGGGGAATATTACGTCCCCAGACCAAAAGGGCGGACTCGGTGAGACACGACCCGACCCCGAGCTGAGATGAATGCTTGGCCCTGGGGGAATATTACGTCCCCAGACCAAAATGACGGACTCGGTGGGACACGACCCGACCCCGAGCTGAGATGAACGCTTGGCCCTGGGGGAATATTACTTCCCCAGACCAAAAGGGCGGACTCGGTGGGACACGACCCGACCCCGAGCTGAGATGAACGCTTGGCCCTGGGGGAATATTACGTCCCCAGACCAAAAGGGCGGACTCGGTGGGACACGACCCGACCCCGAGCTGAGATGAATGCTTGGCCCTGGGGGAATATTACGTCCCCAGACCAAAAGGACGGACTCGGTGGGACACGACCCGACCCCGAGCTGAGATGAACGCTTGGCCCTGGGGGAATATTACGTCCCCAGACCAAAAGGATGGACTCGGTGGGACACGACCCGACCCCGAGCTGAGAGAAACCAAGTGACCTTGGCGGAACGAATCCAGCCCCGAGCCGAATAAACAAGTGGCATCGGCGGAACGAATCCAGCCCCGAGCTGAATAAACAAGTGGCATCGGCGGAACGAATCCAGCCCCGAGCTGAATAAACAAGTGGCATCGGCGGAACGAATCCAGCCTCGAGCTGAATAAACAAGTGGCCTCGGCGGAACGAATCCAGCCCCGAGCTGAATAAACAAGTGGCCTCGGCGGAACGAATCCAGCCCTGTGCCAGGTAATCTTTGGGACTTGCTCAGAAGGGAATTGAATCAACCTTGTGAAGCCCTACCGAATCTGGCACGGGCGTCCCCTTGCCAGACCAGCGAAAACATAATCAAAACTTTGAAAAACAAGACCAAAAAGGTGGGGGGTGACTCGGCACTTGTCCCAAAAGAAAACTTTTTAAAAATGTAAACAACAGCACGGATGCCTCAAAACAGCGTCCTGCCTGAGGCCTCCAAAACACAATTCTGAATCTTTCAATTCAGTGTCCCGCGAACCAGGATTCGGATCAAATAGAGCGTTTGATTGGTAAGGGCACATCCTCTACACGTCGGTTCACTGGGGAGCCTGTGTATCATATGAGGGCTCCTCCTTACCACGCTGGAGTAGGCACACGCTACAGGGCACAACTCATCCCCGTGCTGCATCTCTCGCGGATCCGAGGTGATGAATGGATCAAAGAGTGTCCGGGATACTAAGGGCACATTCCTCCTTAGGCCCGGCATCATTGGAGCTAGCAATCGTCATGGGGGCATCACTATCCCCCGTGCTATGCTTTCCCACGGATCCATTACATCGGGTAAGTGAGGATCAGAGAGTGTTCGGTAACACTGGAGCAAGCAATCGTCACAGGGGTACCATCCCTCCCCGTGATATGCTTCTTACGGATCCTATGCATCGAGTATGTCCCTGGGGACCCCGAGCTGAATGAAACACTTGCTCTGGGGGAATGTTACCTCCCCAGTCCAAAGGAGCATGCCTCGGTGGGACATAGCCCGACCCCGAGCTGAAAAAGGTACTTGGACCTGGGGGAATGTTACCTCCCCAGTCCGAAGGGCTGACTCGGTGGGATATACCCGACCCCGAGTAAAAAAGGCACTTGGATCCGGGGAATGTTACGTCCCCAGTCCGAAGGGCTGACTCGGTGGGATATACCCGACCCCGAGCTGAGAAAGGCACTTGGACCTGAGGGAATGTTACGTCCCCAGTCCGAAGGGCTGACTCGGTGGGACGTGCCCGACCCCGAGCTGAACGACCCCGGCGGAATAAGATCCAGTCTCGAGCTGATGGTTCAAGGGGCCTTGGCGCCCGACTGTCTTTATGTAGTGGGCGTTTGAGTATGCCCCCTGTCTTTGAATATGTCTTTCAATTTTGTTTTTGTTTTTGTTTTTTTTTTGTTGTTTTTTTTTTTAGAAAACGGATAAAAAATGTTTTATTCATATTTGGGGACATACTGTCCTCCTTACAGTTCTTCTGCGTAATACTTTGAGAAAAAACTTTATATTTGGTTCATGGTGGGCATTGTTTGATACCGACCGCCCATTTTGTAATCTCGGGGCCTGTTCCGTAAAGTCTCTCTCCTCGGTTTCCTCGGCTGTTGTGAGTCGAGCATTCTTGTTCGGCCAAACGCCTGAGCCTCTGTCTTCTTCTTCTTCTCCCTGGTTCCTTTGTCGTTTTCGACTGTCTTCTGCGATGCATAGAGTTTCTCGTGAGAGAGTTGCGAAGCAGCTGCGAGCTGTTTTCTGGCTTCCGCCCACAATTCCAATCCCTCCCGGGTGGGGAATTTCAGTTTTAGGTGGTAGCAGGACATCGCAGCTTTCGTTTTCATCATGAAGGGTCGTCCGACGATGGCCTGGTAACTGCTCATGCAGTCTACCACAGTGAAGTCTGTCATGATCGTCCGGTCCGGGGATGTGTCCCGACAGTTATTGCCAACTGTATTCTTCCCAGTGGGATAACGGCTGCTCCTCCGAAACCGTATAAGGGTGCTATCGTTGGTAAGGGTTGCATATTCTACCCCTAGGTTGTCCAGCGCTTCTCTGGAAATTATATCCACTGCACTCCCGGGGTCCACTAGGATTCTGTCTACTTCTGACCCGCGGATGACTGCCTTGATTATCAACGCATCGTCATGAGGAAACTTACTCCTCGGGTATCCTCCTCGGTGAACATTATTGGTACTGACCCGCCTCCCGGTAGCCTTGTGCCCTGCTCTGTTTGTAAGACATCTGGTCCTTGGGTTCTGCTGTAATCTTTCCTTGACCGGTTAGAGTTTCCGGCCAGTGTTCTTCCTCCTGCGATGATATTGATTTGGCGACCACGTGCTCTTTGCCTGGCTGTCATGACCTCGTGGTCGATGTATTTGTTGAGATACCCGTTCCGTGCCAGGTCTTCCATTTGTTCTCGCAGATCTTTACATCCGTCCGTTGCATGTCCTTTGGCGTTGTGGTGTACACAATAAGCCCTTTGGTTTCTTTTGTCCGGGGGGAATCTCCTTTGGTCGGGTTCTACTAAGAGGCCTTTCCCCTGGATCTCCATGACAATTCGCCCTAGTGGTTTCTTTAGGGGAATGTATGCATCTTCCCCGACCACATGGTTTAATTGAGTTGCGGGCCTTTTGCCTTGATCCTTTTGTGCCATTGGTTTTCGAACTCTTTGGGTCTTGGATTGAACTTCCGGAATTCTCTCTCCGGTCGCCGATGGTCTTCTCTCCTGGTTACCATTTCCCTGGTGGTTGTCCCTCTCCGGGATACTTTTTCCTCGCTTTCTAGTAGACGTACTTCCTGGCTACCTCCAGTGCGGTAGCGTAGTCTGGTGTCTCATGGATCCTCAGGTGGGTCCACAGTTTTCCGACCCTCAAGGCTCCTTTCAAACTTCCAGGGCCTCGGGGGATTCATACCCTCCGACCTCGAGTACCATATTATGGTATCTTTCAATGAATATCTTCAGAGGTTCATCGTCTTCTTGCTTCATGAGCCTGAGTTCTCCAATCGTTTTCTTAGGAACACAAGCCCCTTTGAAGTGTCGTATGAATGACTTCTTTAGTTGTGTGAAGCTGTTGATGCTTCTCGGAGCTAGGCTTCTGTACCATAGGATGGCCGGTCCGGCCAGAGTTAGGGGGAAAACTTTGCATATGGCGTCACCCGTTACTCCCTGTACTTCCATCAGGAGGACAAAGTTTTCGATGTGGGATTTTGGGTCGGAGTGGCCTTTGTGTGGTGCCATGGTCGGCATGTTAAATCGCTTCGGGAACTGTGCTGACCTTATCTCTTCCGTAAGGGGAGACCCCTCTTCCTCGCCTCGGGTGTCTCCCGCCCCGATCTTCAGGCTTTCTCCCCATCTGGTCATCTCTTTTCTCAACCAAGATTTTATTTCACGGGTTGTGCCCCCGTGCCGCCTCCTGTGTTCTCTTTGTTCGCCTGTCGCCCCGGGCGTGGCGTTCTTTAAACTCAGAGGTCTCCTGTACGTCTTCGTTATACTTGCTATCCTCCCTCTTGGAGTTGTAAAACTGTCGGAGGAGGGGTCGGGTGATTGTTCCTCCTCTTCTTCTTCCATGTGTCTCTGATCTTCTACCACCGCAGATCTTATCCCATAGGGGCCTCTCGTTCTGGGTCCCTCGTCTTCACTTACATCTACTACTCTTTTCCCTCTTTCTGTCTTGTCCGGCCTCGGTTTCAGTTCTCTCGTTGTTTGCTCCTTCCATTCTTTCTATTCGATCCATCATAGACTTCATCCCATCTTCCATTCTTTTCATCCAGTCTATTGCGGACCTCATGGTTGGTGATTTCCGTCCTTCCGCTCTTTGTCTTATCACGTGAACCGCTTTTTGTGAAGTTCCCCACAGACGGCGCCAACTGTTGACGGTGGATTTTGGTCTCAGGATAATATGGGAATATCCCTCGAGATAACCTCCTTCAATAGTGAATTTGTTTGGTTATGGGGGACCAAAGGCAAACTTAGCAAAAGACAGATAAATGCACCAATCGACAAAGAGATTTATAC
>SKCR01009849.1:0-23146 GCA_019454045.1 Zanthoxylum bungeanum
GAGTTTACCCAAATTAAAGTTTTGACAAAAAATAAGCAAGTTGGGGAAAATCAATCCAATCAATTTTTTTTATCAAATTGATTACATACAACTCAAATTCAATCATATATAATCATTCTCAAACAATCAATTGACAGAATCAAGCTAAAATCAAAAAGCCCCAAATTTGCTCAAGAACCCTAATTCGGTTTTCATGCAATCAAAGCTCTAGATACCATTGAAAGAGTGAAATCAAAGTCCCAAGGATCACAAACATGCATGAAAAAACGAGTATGAACACATCAAAGGAGTAAGGCGGAATTCATACTCACATTGATTGGTTCCATGCGGTTGAAGATGAAAAACGCACTGCCCTCTCCATGCGCGACAGTGAGCTGCTCGGTGGTGGACTGCACAGTGTGGGTGCTGTTCTTTCATCTTCTATTCGGCCATGGATGAACCTCCATGGTAACTCCAAGCTTCAAACTTCAAAATCAATTCCAAGCTCACAAACTCACTTCCCTATCACCTTGTATAACCCTATGGTGTGCTAGCACTTCTCTTCTTCATATGCTTCTCATGTTTTCGGTCAAAACCAGAAAATTTTATGAAGAAATCGTTCCAAAACCGTGAAGGAGAAGAGGAAAAAGAGAGGGAAAATAAAGCTTCACAAAAACGTGAACTTGCATGTTGGAGAGAGAGATAAAAGCCTTTTATTATATATATTTATTTCATTTACCAAGTAAATAAATAAATAAACATTGTATTACTTTAATACAAAAGTTAAATGGAAAAAGCAAAAAGCAAAAGTCCTTTCACTTTATCATTCCATCACCTTTTACATTCACATCAAGTCACTTTAACAAAGTGACACATGTCATGTCACATCACATCACTCAAAGTGACAAGTGATTTGACAATTGATGCGACTAGCGATTTGACGCTTGATGTGACTTGCGTGCCGCGCTCGAATTCGAAATGCGAATGCGCTCGCAATCACTCTCGGGCTCGGGTTCGCTAATTCCAAATTAACGAATTTTCCGTCGCGTCGTAATTAAATGATTACGCCTAGCGAATTCACTATTCACGTCGCTAACGAATTAATTCTAAATTAATTCGTTCGCCCGAATTAAAATCTAATTTTAATTCCGCGTCGAAATCCAATTTCGAATTAATAATCGAATATATAATTTTATCGATTAATTCCAAATTAATCATTCTCTCTCTTTAACGATATTTTATCCGAGATAAAATATCTTCGTAATTAATCCCAGATTAATTTCTCTCTCTCAACGAATTAATCCCAGATTAATTCTATCTCTCTCTTCTAATTAATCCCAGATTAATCAAAGTGCGAGTCATACGTCATCCTGAATCTTCAGGAAGCGACCCATGAGATCTCCGGATATGTTGGCAGTAAATACGATCGTCGGACTGTCCGAACACGTAAGTACCTCGTACTACGTTTATATCGATTTACAAGACAAGGTTGGCTTCTAGCAAAGCGCCATGCCTACCCAATTCTCCAGAAATATTCTTACAGGAATATATAGATCTGTATCAAGCGTAGTATACCGTAGTATTGTGTATATCGGCCCAGTATCGGATAGTCACGTGCTAGGGCTGGGGCTGGATAAGTGTCTGCCCCGTCCGAAGCACATGTCGGATGTCTGGTAACATAGTCTCTATAATCGGATATACATGACCTGGTCACAATATCCCGATTGGTTGCGCAACACTCAAGAGCACTAGTACCGTATCCTGCGTGACATCAACTCCAATATGACTGAAGTGATACTTCCGTCTTGACATCACACCCAATACACTACGACTCTCTGATAAACCCAGAAATGGTGTACACAGAACCCGTTTAAAGTCCCCTACCACCAAGACCAAAGTCTATCGATTATCGTAAGTATTAGCGATGTAAGTCTCAGGTTAAGACCATACACACCTACCTTGATTTCGGCCTCCCATAGACACATAGTCATAATACCAATGGGATTCCGAGGGGTCTATCCAGAGCGAAGCTGTTTCCCGTACCATCGGTGAAACACGACCCTCGCACCTGCATAAGTATCCAATACTTATATATATGAGAACTATGCCGTTGTGCCCTCACAAACGCGCACAAGTGCAATACTAGCCTATTCCGCATTATCGATGTCCAGTCTCGATAATACTACGGCTAGGGATATTTAATGATTAAACCTTCGGGGACTGATACTGTCTCATATCATTCTCAGTCCAGGTACTAATCATAGGGACCTCTCTTCATTTATATATCTATGGTGATCTAATCACAAATGATGAGAGTGCAATTTCCTTGTCACATAGTTAATTTGCTACAACAACACAATGATCTGTGCAAATAGTGACGCTATGGGTCATTTTGTCCAACAGTCCCAAACTTGATTTTCATACATTGAGTCTATCTCGGATTTCATGGCACTTTGCCATTTCACGGAGTCGATGTCCAACATCGATTTTCTATAGGTGAAATGATCTGTCTCTTCAACTAAGAGAACATCCAGACTCTTTTCTTGTATCAAATACAAGCGTTCAGGAGGTCTAGATACCCTTTCCGACCTACGGAGTGTGTGTGTTGAAGGTCATTCATCTACTTGAACTTCAGGTTCCTCCGTTGGTTCGTTGTTTTCAGGTTGGACTTCATCAAGCTCAACCTGTCTATGATTACCACCTTCTGACAAAAATTATACTTCTAGAAATTTTGCAAAGCGAGCTACGAACACATTTAGATGCTCGGTATCAGAGAACATATATCTCCTCGTATTCGAAGGATATCCGACAAACCTAAACTTTTTTCCTCGAGGCGAAAGCTTATCTTGCTAAGTCATCCTGACATAGGCAGGACAACCCCAAACCTTAATATAATTAAGATTTGGTCTTCTACCGAACCATATCTGATACGAAGTCGTAGGAACAGCTTTTGAAGGAATCTTGTTCAAAAGATGTGCGGCTGTTAAGAGAGAGTAGCCCCATAAATAATATGGCAAATCTGTGAAACTCAACATTGATCGGACCATATCCAATAAAGTCTGATTTCTCCTCTCACACACTCCATTGTGATGTGGAGTACCTGGAGGAGTATATTGAGCGAGAATCCCATTCTCCTTCATATAATCCATGAACTCACCACTCATATATTCGCCGCCTCGATCTGATCGAAGGCATTTAATATATTTACCAGTTTGTTTTTCTACTTCATTTAGGAACTCTTTGAACTTTTCAAAGGTTTCTGATTTATGTCTCATCAATAGACATAACCGTACCGTGACAGATCATCGGTAAAGGTAACGAAGTACGAATAACCAATGTGAGCAGTTTGACTTAGTGGACCACATACATCAGAATGTACGAGTTCCAGTAAGTTGGTGGCACGGTGTCCAACACCAGAAAATAGGCTTTGTTCATCTTACCCTGAATACGGATTCACAAGTTGGATAGGATTTAATGGTAAGATCTGGTATCAAACCATTCCTAACCATTGGGTAAGGCGTTTAACGCCAATGTGACCAAGTCTCATATGCCATAGTTCAGTATTATTAATTACAGGTAAACTACGTTTATTAACTCCAGTATTTAATATATCTTTTGAAGTTTGCAATGTATAATGACCATGCTGGTTTGGACAACAAAGGATCTGAATATTATTACTATCATATAAATATAAAGAACTGTTCTTAATATTAATACAAAAGCCTTCTGTATCCAATACAAAAAAGGATATAATATTAGCTACACATCCAGGTACAAAATGGCATTCATTTAACAAAAGTGTCCCATTCGGCAATGAGATCTCGCATACTCCCACTGCAACTGCATCCAAAGAGTCTCCACTCCCAACCGCAACTGCATCTCCCGGGCTTCAGCCTCCTACTTTCCTTCAGCACCTGCAACGAATTGCAAATGTGAATGGGACAAGCAGAATCTAAAATCCAGTTGGATGTAACGGCTTCACAAGACAAAGATAAATCAATAACTGGAAAATAAAAGTACCTGATGTAGATGCTCTGTCTCTCCTCAGCTGGGCGATGTAATCAGGACAGTTCCTTTTCCAATGCCCGAATTTGCCGCAGTGGTGGCATTTGTCTTCAGAAGCCCTCTTGGCTTAGTAATCTTCGCATTGTTGAGGACCGAAAGCCTTCTTCTTCTTCCCTTTCTTCTTCTTTCCCTTGGACCATCCTTGGGAAGAAGCAGAGAGAGAAGTAAGGAGATCTAGGTGGGCGAGTCGGTACTCCCTTCTTAAGATCTTCTTCTGCCGTGAGTAACATCCTATGTAGCTCCTGGTAGGTACAGACAGTCCCGTTCATGTTGAAGTACATCACGAACTGGCGAAATGAAGCTGGAAGTGAACCAGGAATGACACTCCTACCGAGAACATCATTCAAGATGAGATTATGTTGCCTCAATTGATCGATCAAATCGATCATCTGAAGAACATATGGGCTAACATTTTGCCCCTCATCCAGACGCGCATGGAACAGTTCCATGGCGACTTTGTGAACAATCACTTGTTCTTGGTTCTCAAACGATTGTCTCAATCGCGTCATCATACTATAAGAATCTAGCATACCATAGTACTGTTGCTTGAGTTTCGGAGACAGTGAACTAAGGATGTACGATTTAACCCTTAAATCATCATCCTTCCAAGTTTCAAAAACTTGGCGTTCCTCCTCTGAAGCATCCGCACCCACAGCAAGGGGCAACGGACCCTCAAGAACATATCCCAGCTTTTCGGAATCGATGACAATCCTGAAATCCAATTCCCAGTCAGCTAAGTTCTCAGCGCTTTTCAGTTTGTTCGCATCAAGCATACGCGCAAACTGATTTGTGGATTGTGCCGCCATCGCCAATCTATCATATACATCACGAAAAACGGTTAGCAGAAAATAAGCAGTTTCATATAATATCAAAAGCATAAACTAGATCATGGATTTTTAATCTAATATGCCCCTCCCACTAAATCATGCAATACTGTAGTCCCCAAACAGAATACAAAGATTTAATATTTAAATTAAATACAAATAGTGAAAAGTGGATCCCGTGAATATATTTCAGCTCACAGCAGAGGCACGGTCTCGCCTACGTATATTCATCTGGTAGACAACTCATTTGTCAATCACTCAATAGTGACTCATGGGTTTCCGGTCCTGGTCGTTTCTCGTTGTCGCTGTGAAGGCAGGCCCACAAGGAGACGTACCAAGGTTAAACTCGTCAATGATAAACTCAAGTTACTTACGTAATCCTGACAGCTAGGGCACGTTCAGAATTCCGCTTTTACTTGAATTTACCTAGTATCTGATATACATCCGGTATAAATAAATCTCTATCGGCTACACCCTCACAGTAGAGGCACAGTCTCGGATGTAGTCACAGAGAAGTATTCATAAACCGTATTGACAAGACGGACCACATAACATACATCAAATACATAATTACATTAAAACCTTATTAATTAGGGATTTTCCGCTAAGTGTCATACACCCTAAGTCTAATCAAATTAGATTCTAATAAACATGCATAAAGTCAAGAAAACATGATTAAACATTGATTCAATGAAGGCTAATCATTTTAAGTGGCCTAGAATCATACTTGCTCTGATACCATTTTGTAGGGGTTTTAGGGGCTAAATCCGGTAACGCAGCGGAAGCGGTGGAAAATCGTATTTTCCGATTTCAAATTTTTTTCTCGGATTAATTAAATAAACATATTTATTTAATATTCCAACAATCAAATTATGAAAAAAAATTCAATAAATCATATTCAAGTGAATTTACCTAATTACCCTTACTTAGTATTTTTGTCCATTTTAATCCGAAATTGATCAAATCAATTTTGAATGATTCTAAATCATTTTTACGATGAACTTAGCATGTTCAAAACATTAAAACACCAAGGCAACCAAAAATCGCCAAATTCCAATTCTTGGCTGTGAGCCTTAGTAGGTGGGCATTTTGTCCATTGGTCATTTCATGTCTCAAAACACATCAAGATGTAATCCAATCAACATGAAACTTTATATGCAACATATACACATCCAAATACACAACATATATGAAAAGACCCAAATTTGGAATTGGTCATGAACCCTAATTTTTCAATTTCATCAAATTGGACAAATTAGACCAAATTGGTTAAATCAATTTCTTCAACCATCATTCTTACATCCAATCCAAGTCTCAACACAATGAAACAACTCAAGATCAAATCTAGGTCATCTAAGAGTGGGTCAACAACTCTAGATTAGCAACATGGTTTCCAAAACCTTAAAAGAAAGCTTATAACTACAATAGTCACAATTCTTTCATCACACATGCTCAACACTTCCATCAAAACTCCACCAACAAAAAAACAAGGAATAAAGAAAGAAATAACCTAAGAACATCATATGTTAAAGCCTAGATCCTAAGGAACATTTTCCTTTCTAATAGTAAGTTGAAGAAACTACTAAAATCCAAGCTTTCTTTGATTTTGCCTTTCTTTTTTCAAGCTTCCTTTTTGTTTCTTCAATGGATTTTGTCTTTGTAAAGTGTATTAGGTTAAGAATAAAATGAAATGAAAAACAATATATACTTGTAACATTTTCACCTTGGCCGAATTTCACCAAAGGAAATCAAAACTTGTAATTTCAATTTCATTTCACTTAAATTTAGTCAACTTGCATAAATATCCAAATAACACTTTATTAGATATTTAATTAAGTCAACAAAGGCAACTAATATCATTTACATCAAATATCCTAATGTAAGATATTTATATTTTAATTAATTTAATCATTTAACAATTAAATAATCAATTAATTAATCAAATACAATATATTAAATATATGTATAATATTTACATTAAATATTAAAAATATATTCATTTAGGATATAAGTCAAATAACTCATTTTGACTATTAATTAATGTGTATTTAAATTAATCAAGTATTAAATGTAAATACACAATAATTAGGCAAATGACTATCTAGTCCCTTTAGCACGTATCTTGCGTTTAACCTTTAAACGACTTTATAAATAATCAATATTATTTATTAATGTTGCTCTAGTGTTCTACGAGTATGTTTCATTATTGAGACTCTCTAGATTCAGGTATATCCATCACGAAATCAAATTTCGTGTCTATAATCTATCCACCCATAGATTATGACGATCACGGATAATCACGCTGAACCATGCAGGTCGAGGTCATGGAAAATGTATAATTCCTCCGTCATAGGTATCCGGATAAATCCCAGAGATATAGATGTAAACGTCAAATCTCTACTGGGATTATCCAGTCGACTATTCCATTAGCAATCTCTAAAAGAATATTTAGAACTAGCTTCTAAACTTTACCACGGGCCAATGGTTTTATCTGATTGCTAATCATATGGACTACCTATGCTCTGGTACACAGAACTGACGGATCCTATCTTGATACACATAGGACACCCTGAGGATCTATCTACACCCAATGAACAGACGGAGGTCTGATCTAAATAGATCGTTGACGTGACTGTCATCTAAGTGTAGAAGATGTCTCATGTGCCCAAATGGCATCTCAAGTCTAAGAATCACAAGTGCTACTCAACCCGAGAAGATTCTTATTGACACTGGTGTACCATCCATTAATAATATTCGGTTTTTTCGTTCAGTTTTTATCCGTTATAAACACCTACACGTCTATACTAGTCTCCAAGACTAATGGTTCATTGAGAAACCATTGGAATCATATATTCCAGTATCGACATGTACTGGTCTCAACAGGTTTACTTTAATGACCAAGTAATATAAACCTTGACCAGGAACAATCTGAGAATGACAACGTCATGATACTACTCAATGTCAGTTGCGACGCTTTTGCAACAGTACCATGACTAATCATTCTAAGGTCATTACGTCTTTACCATTTAATAAGATAGATTATATTATAGAAACTGCATATATTATTCATAATAATAATGTTTTACAGAAGTATTCAAAAGAAATACAACTGGGAATTGGCATTCTGAGCACTAACCCCAACATATGTATGTGCCAGGGTGTGAAAGGTTGGATTTATGTTTCTTTTATAAGAAAGGCTAGGGTTTTCTTTGTTTGAATAGGAAAGGAATCAATGTAATCATGAGTGGCATCTCCTAATTAATGTCTCACAAGGAAAATATCTAGTTAATTGGGGACATGATTTGGCTTAATTAGGAAGATCATATATTTGATTTGTTTCATTTAGGTATGTGAATTATTTAATTTATGGAGGATATTATTTTAATTTGTGACATGTGTTTTAAATATTTTAATTATTTGGGTGGGTTTTGGTGGGCTAATTGGGCTTGGTTCGTGAGGCTAGCAATAAAACCAGAAGTACCGACACCGTTTGAATGCTGATTCGAACGCTACACGAACGCCCGCAATCTGTTTGACATTCGAACGTGTTCATGAACGCAGCACGAACGAAAGTAGTGAACATGTTAATTGAATCCGATGACATACTTATTCTGAATTTCCCCTTCCGACATTCGTTTCCCGCGACTTCCGTGACTTAAAAGGTAGTGTCTCCAATGAGACTCATCATAGGGACTTACATGCAAAATGCAGTGCCTACATGATGTTACAACTATCTGCATTATAAACTGAAGACGAGTACCGATGAGTAAACTATGAGACTTAAACTAAGTGTATCTGTATCATGAGAATGATGCATGCTAATACCAAACCACCCATACCCATGGTAAAAACCATCAGAAACCTTTGGTGGCTTAGATCTAACCTAATATATGCATGAAATTCAGAAATGATAACATGAATGGAAACTGGAATCCAAAATATGACATGTATGTATAAGACTGATACATGACTTGAAAACTACAAATATGTTGACATGACTGAACATGAAAGTGAAATCTAATAATGGCTACATATACTGCAATATATGAACCTGACCTGGAACTAACACGACATGTTTGAAACATGACCTACACCATGCGTGTTCTTGTTCTGAAACTGTGTGATATAATCTGGAACTATGTGATCTGAACACGATAACTGTACCTAAAATGCCTAATGGAAGCTATGATCTTTTGTGATATGAATGCATGAGTGGTAAAACATGAAAAATATACTGAAAATCTATAAAACATGTACATGATCTGAAAACATATCACTTGTATATATATAAAAACATAACATGGTCTGAATGACATGGTGACCTAACTTGATTGTACCTAACCTTTATTGAAGTTACATGAATTAAACATGAATTCTTAACGACATGTCTTACTTGAGTGGACTACATGACATGACATTATCTGAAAAAATGACATGCAACTTGTAAAACATGCATATAAATGATATATGTACTGAATGCTGAAAACATATAACTGATTTTGAAAACATGTCATGATCTAAGTTCTGAAATCCATATACATGTTAAGACTATAATCATAAAACCATGTACGTGATCTGAAAACATACTTGTGCAATGATCGAGATTGGGACGCCTTTCCTGTGTCACCATTCAAACTGGGATTGGTCTGTCGCCCCTGAGTACACTCGCACATATCTTGAAAACATGAAAACCACACCAGTGCAGTAAATTGTGGGCATGAAACCTACCTAGTTGGACCTACCACCACATAGGCAGGGGAACGTGAACATGAACATGAGCCGTGGGGATGATCAGTGCCCCAAAACATGTAAACCCGGGATGCTAAACATGAGGGATAGCATCAAACTGGTGGTGTGAAAATATATGCCTATACTTGTGAAATAATTTAATAAAGTATACTCAAAATTTCAGGAAAATCATTCCTTAAATCAAAGTCATAAATGTGAAATCTGAGAAATATTACTTGAAAACTAACATGCATGGTATATGAATGACTTACAACTGACTGACAATCATGAGATCATGGAAACCTGAGGCCTAAACTAATATGGATAACATGACTTAAAGTACATGAAAAATGTGTCTAAAACAAATCCTATATATGAACTTAAATGTTGACTACTGAAATTGAGAACATAAAGAAAATATGAACTAGCACATTTTAAGACATGGAATATCTACATGAATTACATTACGTATTGAAATACAACTAATAAATGAGCTGAAAGGTAAACTAAGATACATGAATTGCATACCTAAGCTAACAACTTGAGCTGAAATGTAAATCGATATCATAAGCAGAATACTTGAAATGGACACGTGAACTAAGATCATAAACATAGATCATGGAATAGAAACATTTACAAAATTAATCCAAGAGCATAAACTTAATATTACAAACTGAAGACATGGTTGAACACTGACAAAAATACGTGAATTGAATTTATAACTTAAAGATAGAATATATCGAAACATAAATAACTGATAAGCGTAAGAAAAGGGATAACATCCACTCACTGACTGATTTCTATCGCCATCTTGCCTGAATGTTGTTGGAAAGACTCATGCGAAGTATCTAATGTAACATGTGTTCAAGTATGGTTAGCATACTCGAACGAAAGAAGATGATGTGATTTGTGAATGTCGTGAATGCATGAACATGATGTATACATGCTAACATCGCTAACATGATAACGTAAGGTTTATTATTATCAATCATAATTCAAGGGCAAAATATGCATTTCAAAAGGAATACATAAGCTTCATTTTTCTTGTCTTATTCTCAATTTTATTGTTCACTCGATAAAAATAGGCCTGATTGACTTCGTTCTAGTCAGTATTTAGGAAATGATCAACATGAAAGTTGTAGGTCTCGGTAAGATATTTTCCCAAATAAAGATCACTAAAATTAGATATTGGGACCAAAGGTTATATGGCCAAAATATCAAAAATCACATGGGACTTAATTAAGCTAAAAACAAATGTTAGAACTAAAAATTTATCCTGACTCTCTGGACTGGATTTAAAGGTGTGAAACCTAATAATACTTGATTATATGCGTATCAAATGTCATGCATGTAGAATTGACTGTACATGACATTTCATGAATAACCAAAGTGTTACAGTTCTAGATTAGAGTTGACTAGTATATAATTTTATATTAGTCTAAAACCATTAGAAACTGTTGTTCCAATTCTTTTAGAGAATCAAGATGGTTAGTGATTTAGTTGCTAAGTCATAATAGATAATCTAAATTAGTATATGATTTTGAGAAACAATCCTATGGAGAGAATAGTTTCTTGTTTTTGGGATATATGCCATAGAGCTTCAAGTAATGAGTAAACAGAACTATTTATTTGAAATAAAAGATGCATTATTCATTTATTAATTGTTTTGATTTAAAATAGTATATTATTAATTGTACTGTTTGCCTTTGATTACTTATGTGCCATCAGGCTTAGTGTATGAGTGTCATATACAAGACAATTTAAGTCCGAAGTGTTAGGGTTGGTGCTCTGAGCGCCAATCCGAATAGTATTTATGTCTGATTCATGAATACGAGTAATACCTTTTTCCATAATATTACTAATTTAAATGAAAGCACCTCTTGTCTTTTATATATATATTCGATCTAATTTCGATTAGATTGATTAGATTGAAACTAAATCTGATTTAGTGATATGTATATATATTAGACAAATACCCTGGGATTTACAACGTAGTGCACAGTTACAACATAGCTTGTAATTGACATTGGGAAGTGTCACTATAAGTTGTATATCCTTAAATTAAGTTCCTGGTCAAGATTTACTGACACGGGTCGGTTAGTAAAATCTGTTGAGACCAGTACATGTCGTATATCGGACTTGGTCCGATGGTTTATCCCAATGAACCATGAGTCTTGGGAGACTCATATAGACGAGTAGGTGTTTATTTGATAAACATTGAACGACTCACTGAATATTTCCTAATATATGGTACACCAACGTCAATATGAATCTTCTCGGGTTGAGTAGCATAGTGATTCTTTGACTTGAGAAACCACTGTGGATATATGAGTTATCCTCCACACTTAGATGGCAGTCACGTCACTGATCTATTCAGATCAGACCTCCACCTGTTCGTTGGGTGTGGACTCATGCTCATGATATCATATGAGTATCAAGAAAGGATCCGTCAGTTCTGTGTACAGAGCATAGGTAGTCCAAATGTGATTACCAATTTGTTAAATCTATGGCCATAGTATACTTCTGAAGTGAGTTCGGAATGTTATTTAGAGATTGCTAATAGTTACGTCGATGAGATTATTCCTATAGAGATTTGACGTTTATATCTATATCTCTGGGATAATCAGGATACCTGTGACGGAGGGATTACACGTATGCAGTGACCTCGACCTGTATGATTCAGCGAGTTTATCCGTGGTCATCATAATTTACGGGTGGGTGAATTATGGACACGAAATTAGATTTCGCGACGGATATGCCTGAATCTAGAGAGTCTCACTAATGAAATATACTCGTAGAGCACTACGACAACTGTTATAAATAATACTGATTATTTATAACTCGTTTAACGGTTAAACGAAAAATACATGCAATCGGGACCTAACGGTCATTTCCGAATTAATGTGTATTTGTATTTAATATTTGATATTATTAAATACACAATAATTAAATATCAAATTGTGATATTTAACATTTATCATTAATATATGTATTTGAGATATTTAATGTAAATATAATACATATATTTGGGATATTTATATTTATTATTTGATTATTTAATTGTTAAATAATTAATTAATTAATATTACAAATATCTTAAAGTAATGATTTATGCTTTATAATGGCATGATTACATTAGTCCATTTGTTTGATCACTTTATTAAAGATAAAAGTTACTTTATTAAATCAAAATGTGGACTAATAGAATTGTTACAAAATTAATGTAATTGTTGCTTGTATTTATTGTAATAATCGGCCATATACATAAAGAGAGAGCAAAATTTGTTTGGTTTCAATTTTTTTGATGAGTTTCCAGTGGGAAAAACTCACGAAAATGGAGATGAGTTTTTGAAACAAAAATTGCAAAGAAAGGTGGAGAGCATTTGAAGGAAAACAAAAGGAAAAGCTTAATCATTTTTGAAAAATTAGTAAGTATTTCTTTATTTCCTTCAACATGAAAAATTATTTCAAATATTCTTAACTTCAAATTGTGTTGTTAAGATTATGTCTATACTCTTTGAGTTTGTAATTAAATTTGTTTAAAGCTTATTGGATGTGATTAGCATGTATAATTAATTTATTTGCTTATTAATGTAATTAAGCTTAATAAATTAATTAGAAAATTAAAGTTGCCATTCTAGAGTTAATTAGCCATTCATAATTAGCCTAGAATTGTTTTTGATTAATTTCATGATGGTGAGATTTAATTGGTGTGGCAATTCGAAGATTAAAGTATTGAATTTTATCAATTTAATGTAAATTGCCCAATTTGAGTATTTTATGAAATTAAGGTTCTTAACCCACTCAAATTTTGGGCCTTTTCATATATTAGCCTATTGGGATTGATTGGATTAGATCTTGATGTGTTTTGAACAAATTGGGCCAAATTGTAATTAATAGAAAGTTCTGGGCTATTTTTGTAATTCTGGAAAATTACTGGGCACTTTGCGCAAATCTGAAAAAGTTTCTGGTTTTGTTGTAAAATTGTAAAAATTATTCTGGGATTGATTTGGAATCAATTAAATATGTAATTGACATATTTAAAAAAAAAAAAACTAAAATGATTAAATTGCAAACTTTGGGGTCTTATTGAAATTAATGATAAATCTGATTTTTCTGATAAAAATTCAGTTTTTATTTATTGAGTAATTAGAATAAATTATTTTATTTTAATTGCCCAAGAAAAAAATTTATCGGAAATTATTTCGGAGTGAAAATACGCGAAAACGGTGAAAAACGGCGTTACCGGGTAACGGTTGCCTAAACATTGAACTGGGCACTGTTTGGGCAGCCCACGAACTGTCCAAATATTTTGGGGCTGACCTGGGCAGTCCCCATGACCATTGGTCGGTCGGTTCGGCCGGAAACACGTTTTATATTATTTTACGGAAAAACATTTTTCGCAAAAGTTTCGCGATGTTTCTATATTATTTATGTCGTTATATGATATCGAATAAATATGTTTAGGTGAAATATGAATGAATTATTAATATTTGATATTAAATAATTTATTCGTAAGTTTAAAATTTTAAACTTCGATTTCGCCTGAAACCGCGCTCCTTCCGCTGCGCCTCTCTGATTTGACCCCAACAAAAATGGTATCAGAGCGAGTCTGATCCTGGACGCCCGATATGAATAGTCCTTTAAAATTCAATGTTTAGTTTAATAATTAATTTATACATGCATGTTTTTATTTAATTTGATTAAATAAAGTAAAAGCATCTTTTGTTGGAAAATCTCTGATTTAAATAAGGTTTTAAGAAAGTGACTAGTATTAGGAATACTTGTTTCTCGTCCGCCTTGTCAATACAGATGTAAATGTTTTCATGATGCTATGGTTGTTGGACAGGTATGACCCATAGCATCACTATTTGTACATATCATGGTGTTGTTGTACAAATTAACTATGTGACAAGGAGATTGTGCTCTTATCATTTGTGATTAGATCACCTAGATGTATAAATGATAGGAGGTCCCTATGATTAGTTCCTGGATTGAGATGATATGAGACAGTATCAGTCCTCGAAGGATTAATCATTAAATATCCCTAGTCGTAGTATTATCGAGACTGGACATCGATAATGCGGAATAGACTATTATTGCACTTGTGCGCGTTGTGGGAGCACAACGGCATAATTCTCATATATTTAAGTATTGGATACATATGCAAGTGTGATAGGAGGTTGTGTTTACCGATGGTGCGGAAACAGCTTCGCTCTGGATAGACCCCTCGGAATTCCATTGGTAGTATGACTATGTGTCTATGGAAGTCCGATATCAGGGTAGGTGTATTTGGTCTTAACCTGAGACTTGCATCGATAATACTTGCGACAATCGGTATGCTTTAGTTTTGGTCATCCAGGGCTTTAACGGATAGTGTGTACGCGTCTGCTGGGTATATTGAGAATCGTAGTGTATTGGGTGTGATGTCAAGACGGAAGTATCACTCCAGTCATAGTGGAGATGATGTCACGTAGGATACGGTACTAGTGCTCTAAAGTACTGCAGTCATCGGGATATTATGACTAGGTCATATATATCCGATAATAGAGACTAGTTACCAGACATCTGACATGTGCTTCGTACGTGGCAGACACAGTTCCAGCCCCAGGCCTAGCACGTGACATTCGATACTGGATCGACATACGCAATACTACGTATACTACGCCTGACATAGATTATATATTCCAGTAAGAATATTTTTGGAGAATTGGGTAGGCACTGTGCTTTGCTAGAAGCCAACCATGTCTTGTAAATCGGTAAGCATGTGGTACGAGGTACGCACGTATTCTGATAATCTGATGACCGTATTTACTGCCAACATATCCAGGGATCTCTTGGGTCGCTTCCCAAAGATTCACCGATGACAGTTGATTCGAATTAGAATTAATCTGGGATTAATTAAGAGAGATAATTAATCTGGGATTAATTAAGAGAGAGAAAATTAATCTAGGATTAATTGAGGTATTATTTAATCTGGGATTAAATGTGTTCGGAAGAGAGAGAACGCGATTAATTTGGAATTAATCGGTAGAATAATTTAATAGTTAAATTTGATTTTTCTATTTAATTTATTCGTATGGGCTAAAATTAATATATCGGATATATTAATATGAATTGGATTTCATTACGAAATTAAATTCGGACTTTAATACGAATGAACGAATTAATTTAGAATTAATTCATAAACGGCGTTCGTAATATATTTGCGAGGCATCATTATTTAATTAAATTAGATTTAATTTTTTAGCGACGAGAATTCGTTTAATCGGATTAAACGGATCCGAGCCGCGTCAAATGTTCGTAGAGACATTTGAATTTTGAATTCAAATGTGGGGCCCACTTTAAATGTGGTAGTTAGGAGAATGGTTGGCATTTATGCCATACCATCCACTTTCCAACCACCTTGGAATGGTTTTGGCAAAACCATTTACCCAACCACCTTGTTTAGGTAAAAAGGGTAAATTAGCTTTTACCAAAACCCTTCTCTCTCTCTCATTTGTGTAGGCATCACACAAGACACACTTGACACACTTGAACAAAATGAGAAACCCTAAAATCCTCTCATGATGGGCGTGAAATTGGTTCCCTCTTCTCTTTGATTTTGTTACAAAATCAAAAAAGCTAGCACTTCATGGAATCAACTAAGGTGATAGGGAAACTAACTCAAGGGTTGGAATCAACACTCAAAGCTTGGAATCAACTAAGGAAGGATCTTGGAGTTCTTCTTCTCAAAAAATTTAAAAGCTCAAATCCATTCAATGTAAGTAATTCCGCAACTTATTTTAATTTATGAACATGTTTTCATGCTTATTAGATCCTTGGCATGTTCTAGGAACACTAACAATGGTATCAATAGCCAATTTTAAGCATGAAAATTGTAGGGTTCATGAGACTAAAATTTGGGGCTTTTATGTTTTGAACATGATTCTTTCAAATTGATGTTTTGCGCATGCTTAGAATATGTTAACTTAGAGTTATGCATGATTAGATTTGAAACAAATAAAATGAATCAAAAATTAGAAAATCCTTAGTGTGGCCGAATTCACTGTGCAGTGGACTGCACTGTTTTTGATTTTTTGTAACATGAAATGATGTGTTTAAATGTTGATTGTTGGTTTGATTGGATTAGAATCAAAGTCAATAAAGTTCATGTTAAAATCAAAGAGCATGTTGAGCATGAAATGATGAATTTAGGATTCAATTTTTGTTGAGCATGAAATGATGTGTTTTGGCTTCAATTTGTGTTGAGCATAAATTGATGGATTAAGCATGATTAATTAAGTTAATTGGTATTTTGGAAATATTGAGTTTAATTAATTAATCATGGCTAATACACTTTAATTAAAATAATTATGATATTTGGAATATTATAATTATGTTAATAAGCCTTTAATTATGAATTGGGCTAAAAGTGTGTATTTGGGCTTTATGGGCTTAGTTTGACTAAGTTTAGTTTTGGACTTTTGGATTGGATCCAATTGGGCCCAAAACCAATTCCATAAAGTCCAAATACATCACTTGGCCTTTTAAAGAATTTAATTGGGCCTAATGGGCCTAAATTGATTTGTTAGCAATAGGGTGATTCCTATTGGGCCTTGGCATTTTGGGTTTGATCCATTATGGCCAAAGCCCATGCCTTAAGAATCAATTAAAAGCCCATTGGACTTTAATTAAAATGGCATTGGATGTTATTGGGCCTTTGAGACCCATTAAGATTGGATTTGGAATCCAAGTCTTTAAGGCTTATATGTAAGTGTAAATATTTAATTTGGAATTAAATTTGGAATTAGTATTGAAAACAAATAAATTGGATTTAAAGTTGTAGTTCAATATAATTCAAGAATACTTACTTTGAGTATTTATTCTTAAACGAGTTTGACTCACGCAAATCAAATCGTTGTTTGAACATTGGATGGTCATTAATTAAAGATTAATTAATTGGATTAGATTGATTGAATAACATGATTTGTATGAATACATGAATGTGTTGTATGAATAATGTATATCGGATGGATATTAGAAGGGCGATGGCAATTTTGGAAATTGTAATAAATTTAGAATTTATTAAATTTGACCTGCGTGTCTAGCCTTTTATCTCCTTATTCTTTGTATTTCTCTTCTCACCAATTCTCCTCAATGTAAATGAGGTTTCTTTATTGTGTTATGTAATTGGGTAGAAATTAGAATAGTTCTTGCCCGGGAGAGGAAATTGAGTGATTTGTTCTAGGAACAATTTGTGACATATTCATCCGTATATCATTATTAATTTATTTATTTATACTCGCTTTATTATGTATTTAGAATGCATGTTTAAGGGTGTATGATGATGAGACCTTAACAAAGATAATAAAATCGTTGCCAATTTGCACGCAAAAAACCCTCACAACATATTAAGCGTTTTTCCTTCCGTTGAGTGATTCTTACTCAAGATCCAAAGTTGGCATTGGTTTGTTGGCCAAAGTCAAGACCTTTGTCAATTGCGGATGTGTTTGAATCATGAGAGTTTTGTTCCATATCGGTGTCTTGTCCAAGTCGTGATTTGTTGGCCAAAGTCAAGATCACTTCTTGTCCATCGACATTGATTACGAAGCTTTCCATGTCAATGGGTTCCGCTTAACTGTGATCATTAAGTTTTTTGTGCCAAAGTCAAGACTTAGTTGATTCAGAGGAAAAAGGTTAGGGAATATATTGGATATATTAGCATATATAAGATATATATTTCGGACTTGGATGTCCACCTACTGGATCTAGGAATTGGATGAGATCCAATTGATCTTAGAGATCTACCTAGTTAAGTATCATACAATTTGTTGGCCAAAGTCAAGATTGTGTGTTATTTAACGGGATCCTAGCCCACTAGGAAACTAGGTTTCCCGAGTACTCCACAGAGGGTTAGAGGCTCGCCGAAAAATAGTGGGAGGCATGTATTAAATTTGCAATATTCGTTTAATTACTTGCCATACGCGCTCAATCAAATATCATTCGTCAAATAAATTAAATGTTAGTTGGACTAATATTTAATAGTTTTTTTAATTAAACAGTTGGACTGTATTCAAACTACTTCATTTATAGTTGATTATATAATTGGATTATAGTAATCATATATTTGAACTTTACCCTTCATTCATAGTTGATTATATAATTGGATTATAGTATCAATATATTTGAATTTTACTGATTATTTATAGTTGATTATATAATTGGATTATAGTAATCAATATATTTGATTTTAACCAATAAAATTGTAATTAGTTATATAGTTAGACTATAGTAATCATTACATTAGATTGTACCCGAAATCGTTGATTTAATAGTTGGACTATTAGAATCAAGATTAAACTGAAAGATTAGTGTTTAAAACATAATCCTAGGGAAAATGTGTTTAAACGACTTTAATTTTCAAATTGGGAATAAAATTTCAGGATAGTCCTGAAAACTAAGAAGTTACTTTATTTGATAAAATAACAACTTAGGCCTAAGCCAGGAGTTAAGCAAGTAGTAGAGCATAATCTTTGAAAGATTCATATGATGATAACTTTAGTGCTTAATCCATTATACTGGTCAAAATGACTCCTTATTTTCTTAATCAGAACTAAGGATTAGATCTTTAAAGTATGATGAAGAAATTGAAAGATGTTCATAGATCTATTCTTAGATCTTAGAAGTATTAAATGCAATAATTAACTCTTGGAGAGTTAATGGCTATGCTCAAGGAGCCAAAGCCAAAGTTTGCAATAGGGCAAGAAGCGCAAGGCGCATCTTACTTCGATATTCTAGAAACCCAAGGCTTGGCCAAAGGCTTATGGAATGTTGAAATGGGCAAAGGCAAAATCATTATAATCTTCTAGGAAGATAAATGACATATCCCAAAATGTCTGTCTAAATTGTGGCAAACAGGGTCATTGAAGCGTGACTGCCGTATGTACAAAGCAGACATAAAGGAATTGAAGACGAGCAAGGCTCTAACTTCAAATATGTTTGTCATAAAAGTTTACACTACTAGTATTAAAATTGGATTTTAAATACTAAGTGTGATACATAAATATGCATCGATGTGCATAATCTACTATGAGCAGGATACTGACTTCAATTGAGATTAATCTGCGAATCGGAAAAGGGACGAAAGTCGCTATTTTACCATAGATACCTAAGTTTAGGAACTACCCTTCGGGTGTGTACTTAAATTAGGAAACTGTTGTAATGTAACTTGTTTGACTAGAGATATTATCTCTATATCGAGTACAACTCGTTGCGAGTATACATTTATATTCTAGAACACTAAAGTGTTTTATTTTATAAAAATGATATTGAGATAAACACATTATATGTGAATAACAGTATTTATATTTTGAATATAAATAAATCTCAAACATATAACATGACAAACAAATAGCTCAAACTGATTTGATCAGATAAGACTTATTTGTGGCAGTGTTGTCTGGGACACAATTAAACAAGACTCGTATATCCACACTTTTAAAGAGTGGATACTATGACGGATTTGATTCCATTCAAATGAAGTCTACGAATCTAGTTTATTGGGCAAAGTGCCTAAAACACCTTTACTTGGTAAAAAATATAAGTGCCACCGATCTATTAGCCCTTGTTCATAGTGACGTAAGTGGGCCCATGTCTAGCTAGGCTAGAGGTGGATATGAATATTTCATGACCTTTACGGATGTGGCATCGCATTATGGTTGTGTTTCTTTTGAAGAACACAAATCGAAAACTTTTAGAGTTTCGACATGAAATAGACGAACAGATCGGCTAAAGTATTAAAACATCACAGTTTGACCATGATGAAAATACTTAAGTAATAAGTTTCTCATATACTTGAAAGAGTATAGTATTCTTTCAATGAGGACTTCTTCCGGAACACGTCAATTTGACGGTGTGTCCGAACGGAGAAATCGAATTTTGTTGGACATGATAAGGTTAATAATGAGTCGCTCTGAGCTACCATTTTCCTTCAAAAGGGATAAGCATTAACATGCAATACTTATTTTGAATAGGTTCCATAAAAATCTGTTTGACAGATTTCATATTAGATATGAACAGGAAAGAAACTGGGCTTTCTCACTCCTAATGATTTGGGAATGCTAGGCATACGTTTGGATGATACCAAACTAGAACCCAAATGGATAAGTGCTTAATGTAATTGGTTATCCTAAGAAAACCAAAGTATAGTACTTATACAACTCACTAGAGAACAATGTAATTGTTGCTCACCATGCGGTTTTCCTAAGAGGAATACCGATATGCAGTGGTAAGTGGGAGGTGTTGGACAAAATGACCCATAGCGTCACTATTTGCACAGATCATTGTGTTGTTGTAGCAAATTAACTATGTAACAAGGAAATTGCATTCTCGTCATTTGTGATTAGATCACCATAGATATATAAATGAAGAGAGGTCCCTATGATTAGTTCCTGGATTGAGATGATATGAGACAGTATCAGTCCACGAAGGATTAATCATTAAATATCCCTAGCCGTAGTATTATCGAGACTGGACATCGATAATGCGGAATAGGCTAGTATTGCACTTGTGCGCGTTGTGAGGGCACAACGGCATAGTTCTCATATATATAATAGTATTGGATACTTGTGCAAGTGCGATAGGAGGTCGTGTTTCACCGATGGTACGGGAAACAGCTTCGCTCTGGATAGACCCCTCGGAATCCCATTGGTATTATGAATATGTGTCTATGGGAGGCCGAAATCAAGGTAGGTGTGTATAGTCTTAACCTGAGACTTACATCGCTAATGCTTACGACAATCGATATACTTTAGTTGAGGTCGTCTAGGACTGTAACTGGTTCTGTGTACGCCAATGCCGGGTATATTAAGAATCGTAGTGTATTGGATGTGATGTCAAGACGGAAGTATCACTCCAGTCATAGTGGAGATGATGTCACGCAGGATACGGTATTAGTGCTCTTAAGAGATGCGCATCCAATCGTGATATTATGACCAGGTCATGAATATCCGATTATAGAGACTAGTTACCAGACATCCGATATGTGTTTCGGACGGGGCAGACACTTATCCAGCCCCAGCCCTAGCACGTGACTATCCGATACTGGGCCGATATACACAATACATTAGTATACTACGCTTGATACAGATCTTAATATTCTTAAATGGATATGTCCGGAGAATTGGGTAGACTTGGTGCTTTGCTAGGAGTCGACCTTGTCTCGTAAATCGGTAGAACGTAGTACTTGGTACGTACGTGATTCGGATACTCCGACGACCGTATTTACTGCCAGATTATCCGGGGATCTCATGGGTCGCTTCCGATAATCCACCGATGACGCACAACTCGCACTCTTGAATAATCTGGGATTATAATAGAAGAGAGAGAAAATTAATCTAGGATTAATAACGGAGATATTTTATATCCGGGATAAAATGTCGTCTAAAGAGAGAGAACGATTAATTTGGAATTGATCGATGAATTAATATATTCGATATATTAGACGAAATTAGATTTCGACGCGGAATTAAAATCAGATTTTAATTCGGGCAAACGAGTTAATTTAGAATTAATTCGTTAGCGACGTAAATAATAATTTCGCTAGGCGCAATTATTTATTTAAATTCGATTGAATTAACGTCGCGACGTAAGCTCAGTATTTCGGAAATATCGAACCCGAACGCGTGAGTGCACGTGGGCCCACTTTCATTTGGAAACGTGTGGGGCCCACATGACACATGTCATTCTAATGCTTTGCATGTAGATTTGTACATTGCACTCAATGTCATTGCATGGAGTTGAGTGTTTGACACTCTAAGCCATTGCATGTTTTGTGTCATAATTTTATTATTAATTTAATAAAAATTATGGCATAAATATAAATTGATTTTTGGTAAATCATTTAAATACAACACAATTTCATCTCTCTCACGCCCAAGTGTGGCTATTCTTCACTGGTTTTGAACCAGTTTGGGCGTGAATAAGGGAAGCCAAGAGTGGGTTTTCATGGTGAAAATTCAAGTGCTAGCACTTTCAAGTCTTGCGAAGGTGGTAGGGAGGTTCGACCATGAGGCGGGACTCATCCGATGGAGTTTGGAGCTTCGTTTTGAGACCCGAAACTGCCAAGACAGTGAGCATGGACTGCTGCAGTGGGCTTACAAAGGCAGTGCGTTTTTGGGCATGATTCGTCTTCAAATCGACATAACCGATCAATGTAAGTATTCCGCTATCTTCATTGGTGTATTCACGCATGTTTTCATGTCTTGTTTGATCTTGGGACCTTAGAAAAACTCAACAATGGCATCATGAGCTAATGTTGCAAGCATGAAATTTGTAGGGTTTAAAATTTGGGTAAATGTGATTTGAGCATGATTTGAATAAATTGTTTGTTTGAGTATGTTTATAACATGTTTAATTTCATTTTGGTTGGACTAATTTGATGAAAAATGATTTGGAATTATTTTCCCCAAATATTTGTCCTTGGCCGAATGGTTTGATGATTTTGGGATCTTGGATTTTTTTTTTTTTTAATTCATTGATGAGTTAGAATCGATTAGGTTGATGTTAAT
>SKCR01009850.1:0-23114 GCA_019454045.1 Zanthoxylum bungeanum
ATAAGTTTTAAACAGTGCAATAACTTATTTAGAATAAGGTTCCATATAAATCTGTTTGACAGATGTCATATAGGATATGAACAGGGAAGAAACGAGGTGTCTCAATCCTGATAATTTGGGTATGCCAGGCATAACGTTTGGATGATACCAAACTAAAGAGACCCAAATTGGATAAGTGCCATATAGGTTATCCTAAGGGAAACCATAAGTATAGTACTTATAAATCTCACATGAGAACAATGTGATTGTTGCTCACCATGCGGTTTTTCCTGAGAGGAATACCGATATGCAGTTGTCAGTGGGAGGATAGTGATACTCGATGAAAATCGGAGTAATACTGTTCAAGGCACAAGGTCCGTAATGGAACACAAATAGTTCATCAATGATAAATCTGTACCATTAATCTTCGAATACACAAGAACTGAGTAGATCGGATAGAGTCAGAAAATGACCTAGGGTATGGGTTTCTGATCTAACCTCATAAAGATGTCAATCTATGAAGGTATATCCACCGACTACGTTTTGAGGAAGTGATACGAGGTATCGACTCCCTATTATGGCAAAGTGCCATGAATCCGAAATGGATTCCATATATAACAACTATTTTGGATACTAGTTGTTGTACCACAAGGCATTGTGCCTATTGGTACATTAAACGTCTTCAAGGAAGACATACATGGAAGGCAATATACCAACGTACAAAGATGGGCTTTTGACGGAAAGGTATCGTTATCAACATTGTGTTAATAACGGTTCAACCTTTTACATGTTGCCATGGTAAATCCATTTTGAAGATGCCTGTTGATAACTGCATATTTCATTTATGAAATGTGTCAGTTGTAGATCAAAATCGCTTTCCTGAAAAGGAAACCTTTTGGAGGATGCTTACAACATCCTGACGATTTTGTATAACCGACAAACAAGGTTTGCGGGTTATTCGATCCATGTTTGGATTGAAACAAGCAAAAAGTTCTTGGAACTGACGTTTTGAAATAATCATAATGGTTTATGATTTCACTCAAAACGAAATAATTCTTGTGTATATAAGGAGGTTAGTGGGAGGGCACTGACAATGAAATTCCCATAAAGCAATTGGTGAAAGCTTGGCTTTCATAGATATTCTTTCATAGAAATTCTCCGTAGAATTCTAGGGAGTAACAACCTTTATTCAAGGAATAAAGATCTACAGGGATAGATTTGGAGTTGTTAACACTCTCTGGAAATTGTACATTTAAAATGTACTTGTATTGGTGTCTCATACGCTTCGAGCATATGGAGTCACAATCGGGTCAATCCAAGTGATAGTCATTGGATTGAAGTTAAGGACATCTATTAGTATCTTAGAGAACTAAAGATGCTGGTCTTAAATAATGGAGTAGGAGAACTTGAAGTGACTAGGATCACTGCTGCAAGTTTCCAAATCGGTAATACTGCGGTACTATAAAGTTTGAATAACGGGACAGTGAGCTGGAAATATTCCGAGCAAGATAACCGTTGCGAATAAACAACAAATGTGGATTATTGCTGCAGCTGAGGCAGCAACAGAAGCCATTTGGATCGAAAATAAATCTAATTAGATTAGATATAGTTATGTAAGCAGCTGAGCTAGGCGTCAGCACAGGCTAAGGAATTAAGGTCTCATCGACGATCCAGATATATACTTCAATATTCATCTGATTCGTTCGGATCATACATCGTGGCGATGTGATGATCGTGTAAATCGCGTCAGACGATAATCAAGCAAATCCGCTGACGAAAACCTTTCCTCAGCAATTTGAGCGAACCGTACATAGTTCGGGTGTGGGACACTGATTGACTGGTATGTGCCAAGTGGGAGATTGTTGGACAAAATGACCCATAGCGTCACTATTTGCACAGATCATTGTGTTGTTGTAGCAAATTAACTATGTGACAAGGAAATTGCACTCTCATCATTTGTGATTAGATCACCATAGATATATAAATGAAGAGAGGTCCCTATGATTAGTTCCTGGATTGAGAATGATATGAGACAGTATCAATCCCCGAAGGATTAATCATTAAATATCCCTAGCCGGAGTATTATCGAGACTGGACATCGATAATGCGGAATAGGCTAGTATTGCACTTGTGTGCGTTGTGAGGACACAACGACATAGTTCTCATAAATATAAGTATTGGATACTTATGCAAGTGCGATAGGAGGTTGTGTTTCACCGATGGTACGGGAAATAGCTTCGCTCTGGATAGACCCCTGGGAATCCCATTGGTATTATGACTATGTGTCTGTGGGAGGCCGAAATCAGGGTAGGTGTGTATGGTCTTAACCTGAGACTTACATTGCTAATACTTGCGACAATCGGTAGACTTTGGTCTTGGTGGTACAGGGCTTTAATCGGTTCTGCGTACACCACTTCTGGGTTTATCAGAGAGTCGTAGTGTATTGGGTGTGATGTCAAGACGGAAGTATCACTTCAGTCATAGTGGAGATGATGTCACGCAGGATACGGTATTAGTGCTCTTAAGTGTTGCGCAACCATCGGGATATTATGACTAGGTCATGCATATCCGATTATAGAGACTATGTTACCAGACATCCGACATGTGCTTCGGACGGGGCAGACACTTATCCAGCCCCAGCCCTAGCACGTGACTATCCGATACTGGGCCGATATACACAATACAATTTGTATACTATGCCTGATACAGATATATATATTCCTGTAAGAATATTTCTGGAGAATTGGGTAGGCATGGCGCTTTGCTAGAAGCCAACCTTGTCTTGTAAATCGGTATAAACGTAGTACGCGATACTTACGTGTTCGGATAGTCCGACGACCGTATTTACTGCCAACATATCCGGAGATCTCATGGGTCGGTTCCTGAAGATTCACCGATGACGTATGACTCGCACTTTAATTAATCTGGGATTAATTCAATGAGAGAGAAAATTAATCTGGGATTAATTACGGAGATATTTTATCTCGGTTAAAATATCGTTAAAGAGAGAGAACGATTAATTTGGAATTAATCGATAAATTAATATATTCGATATATTATAAAGAAATTAGATTTCGAAAAGGAATTGAAATTAGATTTTAATTCGGGCGAACGAATTAATTTAGAATTAATTTGTTAGCGACGTGAATAGTGAATTCGCTAGGCGTAATCATTTAATTACGACGCAACGGAAAATTCGTTAATTTGGAATTAGCGAACCCGAGCCCGGGATTGTTTGCGAGCGCATTCACATTTCGAATTCGAGTGCGGCACGCAAGTCAAATCAAGCGTCAAATCACAAATCACATCAAGCGTCAAATCACATGTCACTTTGAGTGATGTGACATTTGAGTGATTGATGTGAGTTGATTTGTGTTGATTGACAAGCATTTAATGCTTTGCTTTTGGAAAAAGATTTTGGTATATATGTTTTATTTATTTTTGGAAAATAAATCAATAAAACCTATTACGTTTTCTTTTCCCTCCTATCTCTCCTCCGTACACGTTTTTGCTCATTTTGGAGCCAAAACTTCTTCATCTTCTCTCTCGGTCTTGACCAATTCTTCTCCTCAATTTTTCTGGTTTGACCGATCAATAAAGGAGAAAGAAATGATCTTATTGCAAGATCTATGTGCTAGCACACTCATGGAGGAATACAAAGGTGATAGGGAAGTGAGTTCGTGAGCTTGGAAGCTTGAAGCTTGGAGCTTCAATGGTGTCTCCCATGGCCGAACCTTGGAGAAACTGAACCAGTCACCACCGTGCAGCCCCTCACACGCGCAGCTCACTGCCGAGGAAGGGAGAGCAGTTTGCACTCCATCTTTGTTGCATCTCTACCGATCATGTGAGTTATTCCGCACCTCCTTTGATATGTATTCAACTCGTTTATGCATGATTTATGATCCTTGGGACTTGATTGAAACTCAACACAACAAACCTAAAATTTTTCCCTCGAGGCGAAAGCTTATTCTTTGAGTCATCCTGACATAGGCAGGACAACCCTAAACCTTAATATAACTATGATTTGGTCTCCTACCGGTCCATATCTCATACGGAGTCGTAGGAACCCTTTTGAATGAATCTTATTCAAAAGATGTGCAGCTGTTAAAAGAGAGTAGCCCCATAAGTAATAGGGCAAATCTGTAAAACTCAACATTGATCGGACAATATCCAATAAAGTCTGATTTCTCCTCTCAGACACTCCATTGTGTTGTGGAGTACCTGGAGGAGTATATTGAGCCAGAATCCCATTCTCCTTCATATAATCCATGAATTCACTGCTTATATATTCACCGCCTCGATCAGATCGAAGACATTTAATTTATTGACAAGTTGTTTTTCTACTTCATTTCGGAACTCTTTGAACTTTTCAAAGGTTTCCAATTTATGTCGCATCAGGTAGACATAACCGTACCGTGACAGATCATCGGTAAAGGTAACGAAGTACGAATAACCACTGTGAGTAGTTTGGCTTAGTGGACCACATACATCAGAATATACGAGTTCCAATAAGTTAGTGGCACGGTGTCCAACACCAGAAAATGAGGCTTTGGTCATCTTACCCTGAATACACGATTCACTAGTTGGATAGGATTCAATGGTGAGATCTGGTATCAAACCATTCCTAACCAATTAGGTAAGGTTTTTAACGCCTATATGACCTAGCCGCATATGCCAAAGTTCAGTATTATTAACAATAGGTAAACTACGTTTATTAACTCCAGTATTCAAAATATCTTTTGAAGTATGCAATTGGTAATGACCATGATCGTTTGGAGAACAAAGGATTTAATATTACTTCTATCAGATAAATACAAAGAACATTTCTTAATATTAATATGATAACCTTCTGTATCTAATACAAAAAGAGATATAATATTAGCTACACATTCTGGTACAAGGTAGCAGTCATACAATAAAAGTTTCCGATTCGGCAAAGGGATCTCCCACTGCAACTGCATCCAGAGAGTCTCCACTCCCAAACTGCAACTGCATCTCTCCAGGCTTCAGTTTCTTACTTTCCTTCAGCACCTGCAACAAATTGCATATGTGAACAGGACAAGCAGAATCTAAAATCCAGCTGGATGTTACAGCTTCACAAGCTAGTGAGATATCAATGACTGGAAAAATAAACGTACCTGATGTAGATGCTCTCTCTTTCCTTATCTGGGCGATGTATTCAGGTCAGTTCCTTTTCCACTGCCCGACTTTGCTGCATTGATGGCATTTGTCGTCAGAATCCCTCTTGGGCTTTGCTATCTTTCCATGTGGTTGAGAACCGAAACCCTTATTCTTCTTCGCTTTCGTCTTCTTTCCCTTTGACCAGGTATGGGAAGAAGCAGAAAGTGAAGTAGGTTTCGGAGGGCGAGTCGGTACTCCATTCCTTAGGTCCTATTCTGCCATGATCAGCATCCTATACAGCTCATGGTAGGTACAAATAATCCCATTCATGTTAAAGTACATCATGAATTGGCCATATGAAGCTGGGAGCGAACCAAGAATGACACTCCTACCGAGAATGTCATTCAGAGGGAGATTATGTTGCCTCAGTTGATCGATCAAATCGATCATGTGAAGAACATACGAGCTCACAGCTTGCCCCTTGTCCAGTCGCACATGGAACAGTTTCATTGCAATTTTGTGAACAAAAAATTATTCTTGGTTCATAAACGATTCTCTTAATTGCATCATCATACTATACGCATCCGACATGCTATAGTATTGTTTCTTGAGTCCCGGTGTCAGCTAACTTAAGATGTATGATTTAAATTTTAAATCATCATCTTTCCAAGCTTGGAAAACTTGGCGTTCCTTCGGTGTTGCGTCCTCAGACACAACAAGGGGCACCGGACCCTCAAGAACATATCCCAACTTCTCAGAATCAAGGACAATCCTTAAATCCAAGTCCCAATCGGCGAAGTTCTCAACGCCTTTGAGTTTGTTCGTATCAAACATACGCGCAAACTGATTAGAAGATGGTGGCGCCATTGCAAATCTATCACATAGATCAGGAAAAACGGTTAGCAGATAAAAAACAGTTTCTTATAATATCTAAAACATTAACTAGATCATGGATTTTTAATCTAAAAATGCTCATCCCACTAAATCATGCAAAATTGTAATCCCCAAACAGAATACAAAGATTTAATAATTAAATTAAATACAAATAGTGAAAGGTGGATCCCATGAATATATTTCAGCTCACAACAGTGGCACGGTCTCACCTACGTATATTCATCAGGTAGACAACTCATTGTCAATCACTCAATAGTGACTCATGGGTTTCTGGTCCTGGTCATTTCTCGTTGTGACAGCTTTGGCACGTTCACAAGGAGACGTACCAAGGTTAAACTCGTCAATGATAAACTCAAGCTACTTGCGTAACCTTGACAGCTTGGGAACGTTCAGGATTCCGCTTTCGCTTGAATTTATCTAGTATCTAATATACATTCGGCATAAATAAATTTCTATCGGCTACACCCTCACAGCAGTGGCATGGTCTCAGATGTAGTCACGGAAAAATATTCATAAACCGTATTGACAAGACGGATCATGTAATATGCATCAAATACATAATTCACATAAAACCTTATTAATTATGGATTTTCCGCAAAATATGTTTTTTACTTTATTTAATCAAATTAAATAAACACATGCATGCATCATGTAAAGATTAAATTAAACATTGAATTTAAAAGGCAAAATCATATTTGGGTGGCCAGAATCAGACTTGCTATGATACGATTTTATAGGGGTTTTATGGCGAAAATCCGGTAATGCATCGGAATCGCGGAAAAACAAATTTTTCCGATTTCAAATTTTTTCTTGGATCCATTAAATAAACTTATTTAAATAATTATCCAATTATTAAATTCTGAAAAAATACAGAAGAGATCAAATTTCTTTGTAATTACCGAATTGCCCCATAACTTTATAAATTGATCATTTTAGTACAAAATTTGTCAAATACAATTTTGGATGATTCTAAATCATTTCTAAAATGATTTCCAACAAGTCCAACTCATCAAAATCAGATTGCAACCAAATCCCCAAATTTTTGCTAATTGCTGTGAGCACCCCCATTTTTCGATTATTTGCAATTTAGTCATTTTATGTTCTAAACATGCCAAGATCACATCCAATCAACCCAAAAATTTACATGCATCATATAAACTCCATAATACATCACATATATGAAAAGACCTAACTTTGGAAAGGGTTAAGAACCCTAATTTTATAATTTCACCAAATTGATCAATTTTACCAAATCTTTAAAATCCAACACTTTAATTCATTCTTTTCAACACCAAACAAGTCTCACCACTATGAAATAACTCTAGAACAATTCTAGGTCACAAAGGAGTGGCTCAACAACTCTAGAATGACAACTTGGTTATCAAATAATCAAAAGTAAGCCTTTGAATCCATTTCATGCTTACTTACATGAATACATCTTTCATTCAAGTTCAAAACCAATTAAACACAAACTATAAGAGAAGATACAACATCAAAGCAACACAAGATGAAGCTAATCATGTTAGAAACATTTTTCATGTTGAAAGCTTTAAAGAAAAACTTACAAAACCAATGATTTTCCAAGATTTCTTCTTTAGCCTTCAAGCTTTTTCTCTCAACTACTTTTGTGTTATTTTTGTGCCTAATGAACTTATGAAACCCTAAAATGAAACAAAACAATTTATACCTCTCACAATAGCCTTGGCCGAATTTAGGTATATAGAAAATATCTAGATATTTTCAATTTGTTTCATTAAAGCTTTATAAACTTGTTAACTTGAATCATTGAAACTTTAATAACTTCTCAACAAGTCAAAAATAACAACTCTAGTCATTTAATAAAATATAAAAACTTAAGATATTTATATTTTTAATTAATTTAATTATTTAACAATTAATAATTATTTAAATACCAATATTTTAAATATATGTATAATATTTACTTTAAATATCTAAATACATATATATTTATGATATTAGTCAAATATCACAATTTGACATTTAATTAATGTGTATTTAACAAAATCTATCATTAAGTACAAATACACAATAATTAGGAAATGACTATTAGGTCAATTCGCATGTATTTTTCGTTTAACCTTTAAACGACTTATAAATAATCAGTATTTTTCGTAAATGTTGCCCTAGTGCTCTATGAGTATATTTCATTAGTGAGACTCTATAGATTCATGCATATCTATCACGAAATCAAATTTCGTGTCCATAATTTACCGACCCGTAAATTATGATGACCACGGATAAACTCACTGAATCATACAGGTCGAGGTCATGGCAAATGTATAATTCCTCCGTCACAAGTATCCAGATATATCCCAGAGATATAGATGTAAACGTCAAATCTCTATAGGGAGTATCATGTCGACGTCTCTATTAGCAATCTCAAAAAGAACACTTAGAACTGGCTTCTAAAGTGTATCACGGGCCTATGGTTTTTATCTGATTGCTAAACATATATGGACTACCTATGCTCTGTACACAGAACTGACGGATCCTATCTCGACACAAATAGGACACCTTGAGGATCTATCCACACTCAACGAACATGCGGAGGTCTGATCTAATTAGATCGGTGACGTGACTGCCATCTAAGTGTGGAAGATGTCTCATGTGCCCATAATGGTATCTCAAGTCAAAGAATCACAAATGCTACTCAACCCGAGAAGATTCTTATTGACATTGGTGTACCATCCATTAAGAATCTTCAGTGAGTCGTTCAATGTTTATCCGCTATAAGCACTTACACGTCTATACGAGTATCCAAGACTCATGGTTCATTGAGAAACCATTGGAATAATATATTCCAGAATACGACATGTACCGGTCTCAACGGGTTTACTTTACTGACTAAGTAGTGTAAACCTTGACTAGGAACAGTCTAAGAATGACAATGTCATGATATAACTCAATTTCAGTTGCGACGCTTTTGCAACAGTATCATGACTAATCATCATAAGGCCTATTATGTCTTTACCATATTAAAAGATATATTATATTACAGAAACTGCTTATGTTATTCAAAATAAAACCTTTTAAAATATTATTCTCAAAGAAATACAACCGGGAATTTGCGCTCTGAGCACCAACCCCAACAGTAACTTCCCTCTGCTGGGGTTATAGGTTAAGCTTTTATTACTAATATTTAGATTAATCTCACTTAATTATAATATATAAACTATTTAAAACTTGACTCAATGGGATACCGCCTTTATGGTCGGTTGGACTTAATAAAATTGGTTTTAACCTGACTAAATTGGATACCGCCTTTATGGTCGGTTGGAATTAATCTTAAATCTGACTTAATCAGGATACCGCCTATATGGTCGGTTGGTAATGTCATGCAAAGTTAATATATTATAATAAGGGAGATATCTAAAATAGAAGTAATAAAAGTGGATCCTCTAACCTCAGCATTTTCTTTTATTGTATTTTTACCTTTTTAATTTTCAACCTTTTACTTTATGTCATTTATTTTATTTAAGCTTTTATTAGCTTTAGATATGTGTCGTAACTAAACCTGTTATCTGGGGTTGTGATGAATTCCAATATCACCTGTTTAGAAAGGGTTATTTTGTGTCATGGGTAATATAAAGGTTTATTTATTAAGTCTTAAGCTTAATGCTTCTTGTTAACTGGCCATTAATAAGATTGATGTGGTAAAATTAAAATAAACTTGACAAAGGAATTTTAGGTTTTAGCCTTAGACTTAATAGCCCACGATCTTCCTTGAAGATAGATAACCTTTTAATAGATTTCCTTACAGGATAGACATATACCTGTCGGGCGGGGGTAGCCACAATTGGAACTTAATTTTAATGAATTCAGGTAACTTGGTTGACATAGACATATGATTAATTGGGTTACACTGGGTATTTGTATCTGACCATCGACATAGGCTTTTGCATAATTTCGTTTTCCAGGTTAGTAAACCAATCTATTACACAAACATGAGATAACCACTTCATCTTTAAAAGATATAGGAATGATTCACAACCCTAGATATTTTAATAATATTGATTTTACCTTTAATTAACTTTCGCACTATTTTATTTACTTGTTTTAGTTTAAAGTCACCATTCAATCAAACAAAAAATCTATTAGATACTTGTAAACATTTGGCTTCATAAATTAATTGCTTAGGTATTAAGTCTTCATGGGATCGATACATTTATACTACATGAATGATACGTGCGCTTGTGTTATACGTGTGTGATTACGCCGGTCAACTACTTTCTAGTTCTATACTTCTTGCCATAGGGTACAAAAATAATACTTAATCTGATTGTCTGTACTGGTAATTTTTTTTAAATCTTTTCAGTATCTCCAATCTCATGTATCTATTCTTTTTAAACTTATGTGGGTTTCTACTGGCATTGGTCTGATTTATGGATTCTTACCGATACTACAACCTTGCTCATTTTAGACTATGTCAAGTTATCTATTTTCTAACCTTAGAAATCTATTTAGTCCCTTTCTGGGTGAACCATTTCTTGAGGTTTGTTGCCCTTATCTCGGAAAATGGTATTATGTATATTGAGCTTATGTACGATGATATTCATTTATGCTGGTGAAGGATGTGTTGGACAAAATGACCCATAGCGTCACTATTTGCACAGATCATTGTGTTGTTGTAGCAAATTAACTATGTGACAAGGAAATTGCACTCTCATCATTTGTTATTAGATCACCATAAATATACATAAAATGAAGAGAGGTCCCTATGATTAGTTCCTGGACTGAGAATGATATGAGACAGTATCAGTCCCCAATGATTAATCATTAAATATAAGTATTGGATACTTATGCAAGTACGATAGGAGGTCGGGTTTCACCGATGGTACGGGAAACAGCTTCGCTCTGGTTAGACCCCTCGGAATCCCATTGATATTATGACTATGTGTCTATGGGAGGCCGAAATCAAGGTAGGTGTGTATAGTCTTAACCTGAGACTTGCATCGCTAATACTTACGATAATCGATAGACTTTGGTCTTGGGGGTACAGGGCTTTAACCGGTTCTGCGTACACCACTTCTGGGTTTATCAGAGAGTCGTAGTGTATTGGGTGTGATGTCAAGATGGAAGTATCACTCCAGTCATAGTGGAGATGATGTCACGCAGGATAAGGTATTAGTGCTCTTAAGTGATGCGCATCCAATCGTAATATTATGACTAGGTCATGAATATCCGATTATAGAGACTAGTTACCAGATATCCGACATGTACTTCGGACGGGGCAGACACTTATCCAGCCCCAGCCCTAGTACGTGACTATCCGATACTGGGCCGATATGCACAATACATTTGTATACTACGCTTGATACAGATCTTTGATATTCTTAAATGGATATGTCCGGAGAATTGGAAGACTTGGTGCTTTGCTAGGAGTCGACCTTGTCTCGTAAATCGGTAGAACGTAGTACTTGGTACGTACGTGATTCGGATACTCCGACGACCGTATTTACTGTCAACTTATCCGGGGATCTCATGGGTCGCTTCCCGATAATCCACCGATGACGCACAACTCGCACTCTTGAATAATCTGGGATTATATAGAAGAGAGAGAAAATTAATCTAGGATTAATTACAGAGATATTTTATCTAGGATAAAATATCGTCTAGAGAGAGATAACGATTAATTTGGAATTAATCGGTAAATTAATATATTCGATATATTAAACGAAATTAGATTTCGACGCGGAATTAAAATTAGATTTTAATTCGGGCGAACGAATTAATTTAGAATTAATTCATTAGCGACGTGAATAGTGAATTCGCTAGGCGTAATCATTTAATTACGACGCGACGGAAAAAATCGTTAATTGGAATTAACGAACCCGAGCCCGAGTGTGATTGCGAGTGCATTCGTATTTCGAATTCGAGTGCGGCGACGCAAGTCACATCAAGCGTCAAATCAATCGTCACATCAAGCGTCAAATCAAAAGTCACTTTGAGTGATTGATTGATTTGATTAATGGATTGAGTGAAAGACACTCAACATGTCACTTTATTAAAGTTGATATAACTTGATGGACATTGATATTGGAGTGTGGAACACTCAAGCTTATTACATTCAATTTATTTGACTTTTTGAAAGTTAAAATTAATTGGTAAATCATTTAATATTTTTTGAAAATATATAAACAAATGATTTACAACTTTTGTAATAACCAATACACAATTTCATCTCTTCATTTTCTCTCTTCTCCTCACGCATAACAGCCTGTTTTCTTCACTGGTTTGGAACCAGAAATGGCGTGAACAAAGGGAAGCCAAGAGTGGTTTTTCATGGTGAGAAATCAAGTGCTAGCACACTTACAAGTCTTGCAAAGGTGGTAGGGAGGTTCGACCATGAGCCGGGATCCATCTGACGAAGCTAGGAGCTGCGTTTTCTCAGCTCAAATCTGGAAATGGAAGGGAGTGGACTGCATGCAGTGGGCGTCCTTGGCAGTGAGCTAATCTGCACAGTGGCGTGAGCAAGGCAGTGGGCTTTTTGGCCTTCATCGTCTTGAAATCGACTCAACCAACCAATGTAAGTATTCCGCTATCTTCGTTGGTGTATTCATGCATTCTTTTCATGTCTTGTTTGATCTTGGGACCTAGATAATAACCAACAATGGTATCAAGAGCTATAGGTTCAAGCATGAAATTTTAGGGCTTAAAATTGGGTATTTTGGATTTGAGCATGATTTTATAAAATTGGATGTTTAAGCATGCTTAATATATGTTATATTGAAGATTGATTTGATCAATTTCAACAAAATGTGATTGGATCAATTTTGCCCAAATTGGAAGTGTTGGCCGAATGTGTATGTATTTTGGATTCTTGGAATTTTTTGATTTTTGATTCATTTGATGAGTTGAAATCATTTAGGTTGATGTTAATTCGAATAGAATTGGATTGGATTTCGAATTGGACAAAAACCCCAAAATCCTTGTGTTGGCCGAATGGTATTATTGCCCTAATGTCTTGGTAATTTTGGTTTTGTGACATTGGATGTGTATGAAATCAAATTGGATGGTGATTTGATATCGATTGTGAAATTAATTGGATTGAATTCAAATCGGACACAAAAACCCTCCTTGGCCGAGAGCTTTGTAGCATGTAAATGGGTTTGGATTTTCAATTTGTGTGTTGGACATATAATAATGAATTGAGTATGATTAATTGGACTAATTTAGTGTTTTAGAAATGTTGATTTAGTTGATTAATCATGTAATACACTTTAGTTTAATTGAATATGAAATTGGATTTTGTATATTTAATTAATTGGGCCTAATTTTGGAAATTGGACTTTAATGTTGTATTTGGGCCTATTGGGCTTGATTTATCAAGTTTGGTTTAGGCCAAGTGGATTGGATCCAATTGGGCCCAAAACCTTAACCATAAAGCCCAAATGCGACTAATGAACCTTTAAAGTTCAATTGGGCCTAATGGGCCAAGATTGATTTATGGGCTTATGGGGTAAATCCCGGATTGGACTTTGGTTATCGGTTTGACCCGAGTTGACCAAAAGTCCACGCCTTAAGAAATCAATTAAAAGCCATTGGACTTTAATTGAATTGACGTTGGACGTTAATCGGTCTTTGAGACGCGTTATGATTAAATTTGGAATTTAAATCGTAAAAGGTTTATTAAATAAAAGTGTAATATTTAATTTGGAATTGAATAGTGAATTAGTATTAAATACATGTTAAATTTGATTTAATAATGTAGTTTAAATTAATTCATGAATTCGTACTCTAAGTACTTATTCGCAAAAACGAGTTTGACTCGAACAAAATCAAATCGTTGTTTGAACATTGGATGATCACTTAATTATCAGATTAATTAATTTGATTAGATTGATTGATAGCATGCTTATGTGTGTGAATACGTGGTTGTGTTGAATGAATAATGTATATCGGATGGATATTAGTCGGGTGGGAAATTTTAGAAATTGTTGTAATAAATTCGATTTATTAAATTGGACCTGCGTGTCCAGCCTTATCACCTCTATTCTCTTTGTATTCTCTTCTCACCTATTCCCCTCCATGTAAATGAGGTTTCTTAGAAGTGTAGTGTAACGGGTAGAAGTAGTACTAGTGCTAGCTTGAGTTGAGAAGGGAGAGATTTGATCTAGGATCAATGTGTAAAGTATCCATCCGCATATCATTATTATTTATTTCATACTCGCTTTATTATGTGTTTAGAATGCATGTTTAAGGGTGTATGATGATGAGACCTTAATAAAGATAATTAAAATTGGTAGCCAATTTGCACGCGAAAAACCCTCGTCAAATATCAAGCGTTTATTTTCCTTCCATTGAGTGATTCTTACTCAAGATCCGAGATTGGCAGGGGTTGTTGGCCAAAGTCAAGCCCTTGTCCGTCAAAGATATGTTTTAATCACGAGGCTTTGTTCTATATCGGTGTCGTGTCCAACTTGTGGTTTGTTGGCCAAAGTCAAGACCACTTCTTGTCCATTGACATTGATTACGAAGCTTCCATGTCAATGGGTCCTCGCTTGACTGGGATCACTAGGTTTGTTGTGCCAATGCCAAGGCCTAGTTGATTTAGAGGAAAAGGGTTAGGGTATACATTCGATGTATAGGCATATATAAGATATATGTTTGGGACTTGGATGTCCACCTACTGGATCTAGGGGTTGGATGGGATCCAATTGATCTTCGAGATCTACCTAGTTAATTATCATACAATTTGTTGGCCAAAGTCAAGATTGTGTTATATTTAACGGGATCCTAGCCCACTAGGAAACACGGTTTCCCGGTACTCGACAGAGGGTTAGAGGCTCGACGAAAAATAGTGGGAGGCAAGTATTGAATTTGCAACATTCGTTCAATTACTCGCCATATGCGCTCAAACAAATATCACTCCTCATATTAATCAAAAGTATTAGTTGGACTAATATTTTATGTTGTTTTAAAATATATATAGTTGGACTATATACAAACTCGTTCAATATATAGTTGGTTTTATAATTGGATTATAGTAATCAATATAATTGAATTAAAATGATAGTTGATTTTATAATTAGATTATAGTAATCAATATTAAAATTATAGTTGATTAAATAATTGGATTATTGTAATCATTATAATAAATAGTACCTTATTAAAATTGATTAAATAGTTGGATTATTAAAATCAAGAAAGAATTGAAAAGTTGAATATTTAGAATATATAATCCTTGGATTAAATGTTTTAAATGATTTTCAATTGGGAATTAATAATAGGTTAATTTATTTGATAAAATAACTTATTATGACTAGGCCCATAATTAAGCAAATAAGTAGAGCATAAAATCTTTGGAAGATTTATGTGATAATGACTTTAGTGCTTAATTAATATACTTATCATAAATCTATCTTTAGATTTAAAAGTATTAAATTGCAATTAATAATTCTTAGAGAATTAATTGACTATTCTAGTGGTGAAAAGTCAAAGGTTGCAATTGGGCATGTTGCACAAGGTGCACATCCTTTCGATATTCCGAAACCCAAGGCTTGGCCAAAGGTTTGTGAAATATTGAAAAGATAATTGACAATCCCAAAGTGACTACCATTTGGATATGGAAGACACGAAGGAATTAAAGAAAGGGCGAGGCTCTGACTTTAAAAATATATTTGTCAAAGTTATGTTCACTATTAGTATTAAAATTAGATTTTAAATATTTAGTGTGGTACAACATATATGTATTGATGTTCAGAATCCGCTATGAGCTGGATACTGACTTCAAGCCGAGATTCTCTTCGAATCGGAAACGGGACGAAAGTCGCTATTTTGACCGTAGATACCTAAATTTAGAAACTACCCTTGGGTATGTACTTAAATTAGGAACTATATAATGTAACTAGTTTGACTAGAGACATTATCTCTATATCAGTGTTTAATCCATTCTGGATAAACCTTTATATTCTAGAACACTAAGTGTTTTATTATATAAAGATGATACTGAGATAAACACATTAGATGTGAATAACAGAATTTATATTTTGAATATAATAAAATCTCAAACATATAAAAATGACAAATAAATAGCTCAAATTGATTTGATCAATAGAGACTTATTTGTGGCATTGTTGTCTAGGACACAATTAAACGAGACTCGTTATCCACACTTTTGAAGAGTGGGTACTAGGACTAATTTGACTATTCAAATAAGGTCTGCGAATCTAGTTTATTAGGTAAAGTACCTAAAATACTATTTACTTGGTAATAGTAAAAGGGCCACCGATCTGTTAGCCCTATTCATGGTGAAGTAAGTGGGCCCATATCTAGCTAGGCTAGATGTGAACATGAATATTTCGTGACCTTAACGGATGTGGCATCACGTTATGGTTATGTGTTTCTTTTGAAGAACACGGATCGGAAACTTTTGAAGTTTCGACACGAAGTAAATAAACAGATCGACTATAGTATTATGCCGCCACGGTAAGACCGTAATGGAAAATACTTAAGCAGTAAGTTTCATACGTACATGAAAGAGTACGGTATTCTTTCAGATGAGAACATGATAAGGTTTATCACAAGTCGCTCTGAGCTACTATTTCCTTCAATAGGATATGTATTAACGTGCAAAACTTATTTAGAATAAGGTTCCATATAAATCTGTTTGACAGATATCATATAGGATATGAACAGGGAAGAAACGAGGTTTCTCATTCCTGATAATTTGGGTATGCCAGGCATAACGTTTGGATGATACCAAACTAAGGACCCAAATTGGATAAGTGCCAATATAGGTTATCCTAAGGGAAGCCTTAAGTATAGTACTTATAAATCTCACATGAGAACAATTGATTATTGCTCACCATGCATTTTTCCTGAGAGGAATACCGATATGCAGTGGTCAGTGGAGGTTAGTGATACTCGATGAAAATCGGAGTAATACTGTTCAAGGCACAAAGTCCTTAATGGAACACGAATAATTCATCTATGATGAATCTATACCATTAATCTTCAAATACACAAGAACTGAGTAGATCGGATAGAGTCAAGAAAACAACCTAGGGTATGGGTTTCTGATCTAACCTCATAGAGATGTCAATCTTATGAAGGTATACCAACTGACTATATTTTGAGGAAGTGATACGAGGTATCGACTCCTATTATGGCAAAGTGCCATGAGTCCGAAATGGATTCCATGTATAACAACTATTTTGGATACTAGTTGTTGTACCACAAGGCATTGTGCCTATTGGTACATTAAACGTCTTCAGGGAAGACATACATGGATGGCAACATACCAACGTACAAAGCTGGGCTTTTGACGGAAAGGTATCGTTATCAACATTGTTTTATAACGGTTCACCCTTTACCTGTTGCCATGGTAAATCCATTTTGAAGATGCTTGTTGATAACTGCGTATTTCATTTATGAAATGTGTCAGTTGTAGATCAAAATCGCTTTCCTGAAAAGGAAACCTTTTGGAGGATGTTTACACATCCTGACGATTTTGAATAACCGACAAACAAGGTTTGCGGGTTATTCGATCCATGTTTGGATTGAAGCAAGCATAAGGTTCTTGGAACTGGCGTTTTGAAATAATCATAATAGTTTATGATTTGACTCAAAACGAAATAATTCTTGTGTATATATGGAGGTTAGTGGGAGCGCACTGACAGTGAAAATCCCAATAAAGCAATAGGTGAAAGCTTGGCTTTCATAGATATTCTTTCATAGAAATTCTCCGTAGAATGTGGGGAGTAACAACCTTTATTCAATGAATAAAGATCTACTGGGATAGATTTGGAGTTGTTAACACTCTCTGGGAAATTGTACATTTAAAATGTACTTGATAGGGTGTCTCATACGCTTCGAGCATATGGAGTCACGATCAGGTCAATCCAAGTGATAGTCACTAGATTGAAGATTAAGAACATCTGTTAGTATCTGAGAGAACTAAAGATGTTGTCTTAAACTATGGAGAATGAGAACTTGAAGTGACTGGGATCACCGCTGCAAGTTTCCAAACAATTAAATACGACGGTACTATAAAGTTTGAATAACGGACAGTGAGCTGGAAATATTCCGAGCAAGATAACCGTTGCCGAATAAACAACAAATGCGGATTATTGCTGCAGCTGAGGCAGCAACAGAAGCCATTTGGATCGAAAATAAATCTAATTAGATTAGATATAGTTCTGTAAGCAGCTGAGCTAGGCGTCAACACAGGCTAAGGAATTAAAGGTCTCATCGACGATCCAGATATATACTTCAATATTCATCTGATTCTTTCGGATCATACATCGTGGCGATGTGATGATCGTGTAAATCGCGTCAGACGATAATCAAGCAAATCCGCTGACGAAAACCTTTCCTCAGCAATTTGAGCGAACCGTACATAGTTCGGGTGTAGGACACTTGAGTGACTCACTTGACAAAATGACCCATAGCGTCACTATTTGCACAGATCATTGTGTTGTTGTAGCAAATTAACTATGTGACAAGGAAATGCACTCTCATCATTTGTGATTAGATCACATAAATATACATAAAATGAAGAGAGTCCCTATGATTAGTTCCTGGACTAAGAATGATATGAGACAGTATCAGTCCCCGAATGATTAATCATTAAATATCTCTAGCCGTAGTATTATCGAGACTTGACATCGATAATGCGGAATAGGCTAGTATTGCACTTGTGTGCGTTGTGAGGGCACAACAGCATAGTTCTCATATATATAAGTATTGGATACTTATGCAAGTGCGATAGGAGGTCGTGTTTCACCGATGGTACGAGAAACAGCTTCGCTCTGGATAGACCCCTCGGAATCCCATTGGTATTATGACTATGTGTCTATGGGAGGCTGAAATCAAGGTAGGTGTGTATAGTCTTAACCTGAGACTTGCATCGCTAATACTTACGATAATCGATAGACTTTGGTCTTGGTGGTACAGGGCTTTAACCGGTTCTGCGTACACCACTTCTGGGTTTATCAGAGAGTCGTAGTGTATTGGTGTGATGTCAAGACGGAAGTATCACTCCAGTCATAGTGGAGATGATGTCACGCAGGATAAGGTATTAGTGCTCTTAAGTGATGCGCATCCAATAGTAATATTATGACTAGGTAATGAATATCCGATTATAGAGACTAGTTACCAGATATCCGACATGTACTTCGGACGGGGCAGACACTTATCCAGCCCCAGCCCTAGTACGTGACTATCCGATACTGGGCCGATATGCACAATACATTTGTATACTACGCTTGATACAGATCTTTGATATTCTTAAATGGATATGTCCGGAGAATTGGAAGACTTGGTGCTTTGCTAGGAGTCGACCTTGTCTCGTAAATCGGTAGAACGTAGTACTTGGTACGTACGTGATTCGGATACTCCGACGACCGTATTTACTGTCAACTTATCCGGGGATCTCATGGGTCGCTTCCCGATAATCCACCGATGACGCACAACTCGCACTCTTGAATAATCTGGGATTATATAGAAGAGAGAGAAAATTAATCTAGGATTAATTACAGAGATATTTTATCTAGGATAAAATATCGTCTAGAGAGAGATAACGATTAATTTGGAATTAATCGGTAAATTAATATATTCGATATATTAAACGAAATTAGATTTCGACGCGGAATTAAAATTAGATTTTAATTCGGGCGAACGAATTAATTTAGAATTAATCATTAGCGACGTGAATAGTGAATTCGCTAGGCGTAATCATTTAATTACGACGCGACGGAAAAATCGTTAATTTGGAATTAACGAACCCGAACCCGAGTGTGATTGCGAGCACATTCGTATTTCGAATTCGAGTGCGGCGACGCAAGTCACATCAAGCGTCAAATCAATCGTCACATCAAGCGTCAAATCAAAAGTCACTTTGAGTGATTGATTGATTTGATTAATGGATTGAGTGAAAGACACTCAACATGTCACTTATTAAAGTTGATATAACTTGATGGACATTGATATTGGAGTGTGGAACACTCAAGCTTATTACATTCAATTTATTTGACTTTTTGAAAGTTAAAATTAATTGGTAAATCATTTAAATTTTTTGAAAATATAAACAAATGATTTACAAATTTTGTAATAACCAATACACAATTTCATCTCTTCATTTTCTCTCTTCTCCTCACGCATAACAGCCTGTTTTCTTCACTGGTTTGGAACCAGAAATGGCGTGAACAAAGGGAAGCAAGAGTGGTTTTTCATGGTGAGAAATCAAGTGCTAGCACACTTAAAAGTCTTGCAAAGGTGGTAGGGAGGTTCGACCATGAGCCGGGATCCATCTGACGAAGCTAGGAGCTGCGTTTTCTCAGCTCAAATCTGGAAATGGAAGGGAGTGGACTGCATGCAGTGGGCGTCCTTGGCAGTGAGCTAATCTGCACAGTGGCGTGAGCAAGACAGTGTGTTTTTTGGCCTTCATTCGTCTTCAAATCGACTCAACCAACCAATGTAAGTATTCCACTATCTTCGTTGGTGTATTCATGCATTCTTTTCATGTCTTGTTTGATCTTGGGACCTAGATAATAACCAACAGGATGAGGCAAACATTCACATCTCAACAGATGCAAATATCCTTGTTCTAGCATTCTATGTCCAAGTAGAGTCTATTACTCATGTAAGATAGGTATGAGATAGACTTCGTCAGGATAATTTCCTTAACTGGTATCACTGGGAGGTTAAAATCTAGGTAGCTTAGGGCTGTTTCTATATCGAGTTCTTGACTAAAGAAATTAATCATTTTTCCTTATGACATTCATTTTGTTTGCTTAAGGGCCTGGATTTGGGTATCTAGAATCTCTATATCCTTTGTGACATTTTATATCTATCGAAAACTCCCATGACTAATCCAGTTTTCTTGCTCCTTTTGCCTTTCTAAATATCTTTCGTTATTCAGGAAACTTGCTATCTATACAAGGTGCTCAAGGGCTATTGGATCTGCTTGAAGAAATTTTATAAGAATGGAATGAACCTTACTTAGATCTACCTGAAATTCTTATTCTTGCTTAGGCTTACGATGTTCCCCTTACTACTATGATTTATGTTATCTTTTTTATTATCTCATTCTATGTCTCTTCCCCTTATTATCTCTGGTTGCTTTAACCATCTGTACATCATTTCTCACTTTTCTTATAACTTTCTCTTCCCACTCCATTGAGTAAATATTCTCAGAACTTTACTATCGACTCTTATAACTTATTTTGAAATTCTGGTAATAATTCAGGATAATTACAGAAAGATTTTCAAATAGGACAAGGATTATGGTAACTTTTATTAGAAAGAAAATTTAGATAGCTTTAAGAATGCTTACTAACCTTTCTATGGGACTTGAGAACGTACTCGATGATCGGATACTGGAGAGGTAATGCCTCGCATACCTGTACCCCAGGCATACTACGTATACAAGACCCCAACTTTCTAGCCACTGTAGTCACTTACTCCTTATATCATGCTTTGATACCATCTTTGTGATATCCCTGTGGGAACACAGGAACTGGACGACGCATGATGTCCTGGGCTCGCGGCCCGGTCGGGAGTACAGAGTAGCCACGGGGGACTAAACCGGAGAATAATGGAGTCGCCACCCGGTGTGAACCGGGAAAATGAGATTTAAGGCCGCACTCACCCCTCGCAAGGGAAAACCTCAAACCGTTGGGTTCGGAATGGTCCCTTACTTATGTCACTTGTAATGAAAGGATTTGTGTAATAATTTAATCAAGCTTAAGTAACACTTATTTCCAAGAGTATCATGCTTCTAAATCCATATGCACAAAAATAAAACTTACACCTAAATTTGCATATATTTCACATCTAAGATTGCATGCTTGAAAGTACATCAAAATAGCAACGAACATACAACTTCATTGGCATATTGTATTCATGGAAACACAAGCACACACTAACCACACAAGCACACATAGAGGCGAATCAAATAATGGCGAACATGTGATTTCATAGACATATCATAAACAAATAGCCATTACATGTCCATGCATAAATAAAAGAGCCAACTAAGTACGTAATGCAAAAAGACGCTTAGGGATGCAATTAGGCATTAAAGTGAGCATGTTATGACGTGGTGCAAAAGAATATAGATATAGACACAGATGCACATGTGATGAAGATGACTCAATTCAGTGTATTCGCGTTCGTAAACGCGTTCGAATGGTAGACACAAGGTTCGCGTCCATATAGCGTTTGATAATGCATTTGAATGGGACCAGACAGAAGACATGCGTTCGTGCGACATTTCGGAACGCGTTCGAACGGGGTTATAGTAGTGACCTCCAAAATGCAGTAAACGACATGACACATACATGAACAGATGAATATATGAGTTCTCGTACATAACAACAGATTAAGGGGCGCAGCAAATCATTGTAGCAAAGGTAGCTTTCAAGCATTTTCACCCCTCAAAGTGGAGGACCCTTAATCTCACTTGATAAGCCCATGCGCAATGCAATATGATGCATGAATTTTCAAAAAGACGTTATGAAGCGAATAACTGAATAAAAGAGGCGCGGCAAAGTACTGCCGTAAAGGTGGCCTTTTAGGCTATTTGTCTCTCAAAGAGAGGACCTTTAGACCAACATACTAAGCCCATGCGCAATGTGATATGATGCATGGTCTGTTGGAAAATCTAATCCATGTCCCAAGATCAAAAGAACAAGCAAAACATATAAATGAATGAACAATATCGAAGTATGGCGGAATCATACTCACAAAGATCGGAATGCGGATGCGTTGATGAAACAAAAATTTCTCCTTTGTGCAGTGATGGTTTCGGCCAAACAGAAAAGAGAAGCTCCAAGCAATTTTTGATCCTTCCAAGCTCTAAGATGAGTTTCCCATAACACCTTTGTATGATCCCTTGAAGGTGCTAGCCTTGAATGTGATTTAATGTTCCAAACAATCACAAAATCTTCAAGCTTTTGCAACAAAAACCTGAAAAATAGAGAGCTGTGAAACTGTGACAGTTCGGTCAAGAGGAGAAGAGAAGAGGATGATTTTTGCTTTCAAAAATCAATTATATTTATGACATCAATATTATTACATTAATAATAAACTATGACACAAATCATGCAATGGCTTAGAGTGTCAAACACTCAATTTACATGCAAAACCCTTGCGTG
>SKCR01009851.1:0-23097 GCA_019454045.1 Zanthoxylum bungeanum
TTGTATTTATGTCCGATTCATAAATACGAATAATTGTATTTTCCATAATATTACCAATTTTAGTGGTAGCACACCCTTGTCTTTTATATACTTATTCGATCTAATCTCGATTAGATTGAAACTGAATCTGATTTAGTGATACATGTATATTAGACAAAGACCCTAGGATTTACAATATAGTGCGCAGTTACAACGTAGTTTGTAATTGACATTGGGAAGCGCACTATTTGTTGTATATCCTTAAATAAAGTTCCTGGTCAAGATTTACTAACACGGGTCGGTTAGTAAAATCCGCTGAGACCAGTACATGTCGTATATCGTGACTTGGTCCGATGGTTTATCCCAGTGAACCATGAGTCTCGGGAGACTCGTATAGACATGTAGGTGTTTATTTGATAAGACACTGAACGACTCACTGAATGTTTCATAATAGATGGTACACACCAACGTCAATAGGAACCTTCTCGAGTTGAGCAAGCATAGTGGTTCTTCGACTTGAGATACCACAGTGGATATATGAGTTATCCTCCACACTTTGATGGTAGTCACGTCAACGATCTATTCATGATCAGACCTCCGCCTGTTCGTTGGGTGTGGACTGATGCTCATGATATCCAGTGCGTATCAAGATAGGATCCGTCAGTTCTGTGTACAGGGTATAGGCATCCTCACGTGTTTACGATCTAGTAAATCCATGGCCGTGGTATAACATCGGAAACCAGTTCCGAGTGTTATTTCGTGATCGTAAATTAAAAGTCGACTGTATTATACCGAACGGATTTGACGTTCTCATCTATACCCCAGGTATAATACGTGATAGCCTGTGACGGATGGATTATACGTATGTTATGACCGCATCTTGTATAGTTTAGCTAGATTATCCGTGGTCGTCATAATCTATGAGTGGGTGGATTATGGACACGAAATTGGATTTCGTGACGGATAAACCTAAACTTAGAGAGTCCCACAATATGAAGTGTACTCTTTGAGCACTTGGGCAACTCGATATGAATAATACGGATTATTCATAATATTTCACCGGATTAAGTGAGTTAATTCGGATCATTTAATCGGTTAAACGATAACACATGCATTAGGGGATTTTGTCCGCTAATAATTATTGTGTATTTGTGTTTGATACATAATACGATTAGATACACATTAATTATTTGTCAAATGAGATTTTGACACATGCCATAAATATATGTATTTATTATTTAATGTAAATTAAATACATGTATTTGTGTAAATTAAATGTTTAATTATTTAATAGTTGAATAATTAAATAATTATTTTTTTTCCAAGCTTATCCATTAGTCATTATTATATATGATATATGGTGGCAAATAATTGGCTACAAATGGCATGTAATGTAACTTTATATTTGTTCAAATTTGATTTGATGATAATAAAGTAGACATTTTTTTAATTGGATTAAAAAATTCAAAATAAGACAAAATTCCCTTCCTTTTTCTATTGCTATAATCGGCTATATATATATATTAAAGGAAAATTGTTTTCATTCTTTTATCTCTTTCACTTCACTGCCGAGACCTCCCTAATTGAAATGGTTTCAATTTTGCTTGAAGAATCAAGTGGAAACAAAGGAGAAAATCAAAGAAATGGCTTAGGAAATTAAAGGACTAAGGTATTTCTTTTATTCCCTAAGCTTAGAAAATTTTGTTTCAAGTTTCTTATTGATCTTATGAGATCTAGGGTTTCTTCTTTGTTATATTTTTGGGGCTTTTGGCTTTATTGGAAGGATGAGAAAGATGATACATGTGTGAAATAGGAATTGGATAAAATTGATGAATTTTGTATCCAATTTTGTTCAAATTGTATTGGACATTAAGTTGCCATTCTAGAGTGTAAAATCCACTCATTTTATGCCTAGAATTGTTCTAGAGTTCTTCATATGTGGTGACTTTGATTGGTGTTTGGTTAATTAAATTAATCTTGAAAAAATTGGATTTAAGCATGAAAAATAGGTAATTTCGGTTAGCTGATCTGATTTGATTAAACTGAAAATTCTGGGATATATTTGATGTCTTATAAATGTAATGGATGTAATTTGGGAGTCGGAACATTTTCCGGAAAGTGTTTCGGAGTTGAAATAAGCGAAAACGGCCAAAAACGGTGTTACCGGGTGGATTTTGAGCCAACCGGGTGACGGCTGTGAAAACAGTGATTCCGTCACTGTTCTGGCAGCCCGTGTACTGCCCCGACACTATTGGAGCTGACCTGGGCAGTTTCCATAACTGTCGGGTAGTCGGTTCGGTCAAAAACGCGTTTTAGGCAATTTTGCGGAAAAACAGTTTTCGTAAAAGTTTCGCGAGTTTTCAACTATATTTATATTAATATATGATATTAAATAAATTGGTTTAGGTAATATATGAATAAATTATTCATATTAGATATTGAATAATTTATTCGATATTTTGAAAAGTTTTAAAATACGATATCGCCCGGACCCGCGCTTCCGCCGCGCGCCCCGACCCCAAAACCCCAATAGATCCATCATATGTGTGGTGGCAGTATTCCAACTATGAGTTTGTATTTAAATTTCTGTATTTTGCAGGAATACTAACTTTTTTCATCAGTTTATAGAAGATCTCTTGAGTCCATGGATAGATCTAATCGGAGGTGAAGATTGTATAGGAACTCTACAGTTCTTCTTAAACATATGTACGGACTAATAGATTTATCATTTTTTTATAATAAATTAGCACATGGCCCACAATTTATGCGGGTTGAACATATATTTTAGGTATTGATATTGTAAATGCTTCAGATTTTGTCGGTTTTATAGTCTCAATGAGAAAATTGATTTACTTACATGTAATATTTATGTCTCATTCGTTTGTCACTCGGTTCTCAAATAATATTTCTAATTTACTATGTAAGAGCTAATAGTCAAAATCTACATCCTAAAGCATATTAAATAAAAAAAAATCATGAAATAAAAAAGCTTATAAAAATTATTTAAAATAAAATAACAAATAACAATATACTGTAAATTATTTAGGTTTCTTATTTTAATAGGAGATTATATTTTTATATTGTAATAGGTTTCTTATTTTAATAATTTATTATTTTAATTTTATAATTTAATAATAAAAAATTTAATTATAGAAATTAGGTGCCACATATATTTTTATTTTAATAGAAGATTAGACTATAGTTTCTTATTATAATAGTAATAAAAAAATTAATTGTAAATATTATGTGTCATGTGATGCTATTAGAAAACTTTAAAATGTTTAACTTATTTATACACACTTTGTCGGATTATCTCTGATATTATTCAAAAATTAATCAGATAATATAATATATTTTCTTGTTATAATAGAGTTTTTATTTAATAGATTTGTTAATTTAATTTTATAATTTAATATTTAATTAGATTAGGATAATATTATATGTTTTCTTATTATAATACAATTATTATAAATTTAATATGTATTTTTATTGTAATAGCTTTTTATTTAACACAAAATAAGTTATAAAGATATTTTAATTTTATAATTTAATAATAAAAAATTAATTGTAGAGGTTATTTGTAGAGATTAAGTGCCACATATGTTTTATTTTTATTTATTTTAATGAGAGCTTATAATATGTTTTCTTATATAATAGGTTTCTTTATTTAATTTTATAATTTAATAATAATAAATTAAAATATTAATTAATTAATTAAATTAATATGTTTCTTATTTTAATAGTAGATTATATTTTTTTATATTATAATAGGTTTCTTATGTTAATAATTTATTATTTTAATTTTATAATTTAATAATAAAAATTATTATAGAGATCAGGTAAATTGTAGATAATTTAATAGTTTATTTTATTTTATTTTAATAGGATAGTCTAATACGTTTTCTTGTTATAATAGAATTTTTATAAAATTATAATTTATATGTTTATTATAATATGATTTTTAATTTAATTTTATAACTTTAATATGAAGCTGTCACTTGACGCGATGAAGAGATTTAAAAATATTTAATATATATTTAGGATTTTCCTATTTAGGCTTGAGTTTTGTAGCATATATTAGTGGTATTCCAAAAATACTTTTAGATCAAGTTGAAAAAGTTACTAATTTGAATTAAATAATGATATAATTTGAATTAAATAAAGAGTCAATTATCTTTTTATTCTTTTAACTAGTGACTTATTCAAACATGCGTGTAATTTGGCCATTGCGACATCGTGGCTTGGATAATTTCTTTTTTACAGAAATATTCAATTGTCATGATAATGGCTAAAAATTTGTACGTATATACATATACATACATACACACATATATATACATACATACATACATACACACATATATATACATACATACATACATATACATATACACATACATATATACATACATATACACATACATACACAGGCTGCATAAAGAAGGTGTTAAAAGAGGGAAAAAAAATCCTCTCTACTGTTCCATTATTGAGTAGTTCGTCAATTTTATGTGGTTGGTGTTTATTAGGAGTTGGGTTTTAGCCTCTTGTTATGCTGGAGTGTTGCTTTATGACAATTGATAGGCTTATATTTTATCAATTATTTCATTATCTTTTTACTTAATTTTAAGTTAATTTATAATTCATTTTATCTTATTTTATTTTATTTTGTTAATTTCAATAAGTTTTGGGAATAAGCAATAAAAGAGAAAGCATTTAATTGAGAAATTTTCATGCTAAAAAAAATATAATTGAAAAAATAATTTAATTTGAAACAAATTAAATTAGAAGACTTAAAAAGTGAATAATCATAAAGCATTGAGGATTTAATTAAATTGATAGGGTTGAGACATTATAAAAACATGCAAGAGCAGAAATCCAAGGGTGCCCAGGAGTGGTATCACGCCACTTTGCAACAAAAGCTTATAACCGGAGGCAAAGCGCAAAGTGGAGAATTTTTTTTTTGGATAAAGTACGTATATTAACCAAAATATACAAAGTAAATGGGCATATCTCATACAATTAGGGAGGACAGGCCCTTCTAGCAGAAAGCCATAAGGCTACAAACAAGATAAGATTATCAGAAAATATCATCAGACAGGTGCCAGGAGAGGTGAAACCATTTATTATCATAAGATGGTTTCACCCTCCTCAATAAATTAGCACGAGTCCGAACAGTAAATACAATATCACTGAGAAGAGCACTAACAGGGCGAGGAGGCACATCATGAGTGTGTGCATTCCTCTCCCTCCAGATATAGTAAACAGACGCAGCAAACGAAAGACAAACAAGAAGATGACATAATGAGCCGTCGTTGAACTGGTACATCCACTCAACAGTCTGCAGCCAATCTCGGAAACTCCAATCTAACCCACACATGACCAGCACAGACGTCCAAACCCGTAAAGAGAAATCGCACCGGAAGAAAATGTGATCATTGCCTTTGGGCTTGCAAAGTGGAGATTAGAAAGAAGCAGTAGCACGAAATCAGAGGAGAATAAACTCAAATGAAAAGCAAAGTGAAGTGAAGTCTAGCAAATCAAAGTTCAGCAAAAAATTGATAAATAGAGGCCAAATTCACGGAAGCGATTGGAAATTGAAGCAGAGCTACGATTTTATCTGAGTTTTAAGTTCTCTTTATATTTTTCTTTGTCAATTTGTTTTGCTAGAATGGTCCCTAAATTATTCATCACTTTCTTTACTTTAATTATAAGTAGCTAAATCGTTAGTCTAGGGTTATAATGGATCATGAACATAATATTTAATTGATTTATATATTTTTTTTCTTTTATTGGATCTGTTATTTGATTATTTATTATTCTTTGTGTTTATATGCATGTTTTATTGTTTGACCAATAATAAAATAGTCTTGATAAATCCTTAGGAACTCGACGGAGAGAATTCGGGTTAGCTGTGAGAATAATAATGCATGATCTAGTTTTTTTTTTTGAATAGATTTCCCTTAAGGATATAAATATACATGCAGGGCATACATAACTAATATTAAAACCCGACCTTAATGAATTCGGTTTAATTTAATTAATATTGACATATAGTTAATTGATTTGTTGTGAATATTTTCACATGACCATCGAAAGAAGCTTGTAAATAATTTAGTGTTCTAGGATAATAATTAGTAATAACAACTCAATTGAATGCAAAGTTTTTGAATTTATGTGTGCGTGCTTTGGTGAAATTGCAACCCTAAGTTCTTATATCTATAAGGTTTCCCACTGTATGTTATTTGCTTTTTTTTACTCTTCGATCATTGAATCAAATTCTCATCTCAATAGTTTAGTTTAAGTTAAATATGTTAGTATTACTATTAATAAGATAAATATTAAAGTCATGTGGATTTAACATCCAACTAATAATCATTGTATTACTTAAACGATATGTACACTTATCGATCAACAATTTATTGCAAGATTCAATGGCTGGATTATTGTTGATTTCATATTCACATTTATTAGTTCCATTTTTATTGGCAATGTCCGTGATAAAATAAGTTCAATTGAGTTGTAATAAGTCTTGAAGAACTTGAAGCAATTGGACTGGTCTTTGGCAAAGCTGGAGAATCTTCGTTAGTGGCGCGTTCGAACGTGTGGCGTCAGTGGCACGTTCTCCATTTGGTTCGAACAAAATATTCCAGAGAGCAAACGTTAGTGGTACGTTCGGGAAGCGTTCGAACAAAATATTACAGATAGCCAGCGTGCGTGGTGCGTTCGAGTAGCGTTCGAATGAGTCTTTCCAGTGGGCACGAGTTCGTGGTGCGTTCGAGTAATCGTTCGAACTGGACGCGTTTTTCAGCCTTTTCACTTTGAAAAATCCTATATTTACACCCTACCTATAAATAGAACATGTAGCCACCATCCCCAAGTGTTGAAAAATAGAAATCCTTGAGCCAAAATCTCTCAAAGCTTTCAACCTTATTTGAATCCCACCTTGAAGACTTCTTTCATCTTCTTGTCTTATTTGGTTATGGTGAGATTCAATCTTTGATAAACCTTCAACACAACCAAACCCAAAATTCCTAATCCTTCAGAGTTCTCAAGGAGGAAGATTGGTAATCGGAGTTCCAGCGTATGTAAGGATTTGATTCACTCAGAGACTTCAGAGGTTCTAAAGAAAATCGTGGTGTGCAGGCTTAAGGAGTTCCTTGGGTTCTTACAGTCTAGAGGTACTTGAGTCGGTGGAGTTGCCACCATAGGTCTTGACCATCGCTTTAAGTTTTTCTCTATATAGTGGATTGAGCTGGTAGCCGAGATACCCGTAGTGGTTTTTATACTCGCACGAGTTTTTCACTTCGTCACCAAAATTATTGTGTTGATTTTGTGTGATTGATTTTATTTGTTGCATTTATATTTTACATTGAATTGATATTGTAGGGTTTTATTATTATTGGTTGATATTGTAGTTGCTTGTTAGATTTTCATAGTTACAGTAATCAGGACTTGTGTTGATTATTGTGTTATATTCCGCATAGGGTCAGAACTTTGGATAAAAACTTTCAATTGGTATCAGAGACTGAACTCGATACTTGACCCATTAGCTATGGATCGTAGTCAACCTTTAAATTATCCGCCATTTTTTGATGGCACATAATATTTACATAGGAAGGTTCGCATGAGAGCGTTCTTTAAGTACTTAGATGAGAGGGTCTGGATGACAGTAGAATACGGGTGTAAACCTCCCGTAGTTGTAGTTGATAGGGTCTCTTCCCCTAAAGATAAATTGACCTAGACCAATGACGAATTTGATGCTAGTAATAGGAACAGAAAGGCAGTTAATGCCATACATGGTATTGTTTGCTCTGCTGAGTTTAGGAGAATCTCAATGTGTAAGATAGCCAAGGATGCTTGGGACATCCTGCAGACTATGTATGAGGGCACATTGTATGTTAAAAATAATAGACTCCAGGATTTAGCTACTAGGTTTGAGGTCGCCCAGATGAAAGATGATGAGACCTTTGATGAGTTCTACGCTAAGATTAACGATGTCGTTAACTCAAGCTTTAACTGGGTGAGACTATCCCAACAAGTAGGATAGTTAGGAAAATCCTTAGATCCCTACCTGATAAGTTCCTACCCAAGATCACCACCATCGAGGAAAGCAATGACCTTAAACTAGAAGATCTCGTAGGAAAACTACAGGTTTATAAGAAGAAACTTCCTGGTTATAAGAAGCCAAAAACTATAGCGATGAAGATCACGAATGAAGTTGCTCATGATCCGTCTAGTGATGATGATGATACCCTCACGGATAATGATTTGGCCATGTTTGCAAAGAGGTTTAAGAAATTTCATAAGCTTAAGAAGAATGGCAGCAGCAGTAATGATATGGAGGAAAGACCTAGAGAGAGTAGACATAGTTGGAGAGAGTCTAGAGAGGATATGGGTAGTAGAACCCGTGGTATCCGGTGTCATGAATGTGAAGGATATGGGCACATCAGACTTGAGTGTCCCACGTACCTTAAGGCTAAAGGTAAGAAAGCCATGGAAGCCTCCCTTAGTGATTTAGAAGGTGGCTATACTTCTGATGAGTATCCTAAAGACAAGAATAATTTTATGGCCTTTAACGCTAGTGTGTCTGATGAGAGAGAGAATGAAGTTAATGATGTTGATTCAGAAGTCTCTCTTGATGATTCGATAGATGATGATAGTCTTCAGGTAGCTTATGCTGAACTGTTTAATAAGAGTTTAGCTATCAAGAAGACTAATATAGAGGTCAATAAGAGGTTGAAACTAGTAAATGTAGAAAAGAATGAAGCTCAAGCCAAATTTGAGCAAAGTCTCTTAATGGTAGATGACCTGGAGGAGAGAAATAGAGGCCTAGTTGATAGGGTCCACACTTTAGAGGCCGATCTTGAAGATGCTAGAACCCAGTTGTCTGTATCTTTAAGTGGGAATAAAAAACTAGACCACATGCTAGTTATTAGTGTTGAGTCTAATTGCAACAAGGTATCATTATTTAGAGCTGTGCCTAACCATCCTAAGCCTGTTGAATGTAGTCATGTGATTCCTCCATTTGTTCCTCGTCTTGTGACCCAACCTCGATCTAGAGGTATTGTGGGTAAACCCCGCTCTCATCCGAGGTTTGTGCTTTTGTGCCATCACTGTGACAAGGCAGGACACATTAGGCCTAAGTGCTTCATGTTGCATAAACAAATGAAGAGGCCTAAAAGTGTGTCACCTAGAGTTGCTTCTTCAAATCTAGTTTCTTAAGTTTCAGCACTAACTAAACAGACTCAATTTCTTAGTGAGAAACTTGCTTTGTTGACTGGGAATACTCATAAGGAAGAGGTTCCTAGAAAGGTTTGGGTGAGAAAGCAAAATGTTTACCCTTCTACTTCTGAATGCCTTAATAGGCATGATGACAGTGCACTTCGGTGTAACTCTTCCTATAAGTTGCATTTGTTTTCCCATTGCATATGTGTGTGTGTTTTATGCTTTTGCACGTTTATTTTCTTTTCACTACATATGGGTGTGTGTTTTGTTTTTGTTGTTTGTCTCTTGGTATATAGGATGGAAACCCGAACATAAATTTCATAGCCGATTCTGAATGGACGGTAGTATGATCTGCACTCGGAATACAACTCCACGTACCATTGGGTATTGATAAGCTATTTTCTGTCTATAATTTTTCTTGTGTGTTAAAAACTGAAAAAAAAAATATAAATTGAAAAAGACCAAAAATATTTATTTCTTTATGGCTTGTTAGAGCATGAATAGCATGTGCATGTGATCCTGGTATGTAAGATATATGGTTATGCATGTATAATATGCTTTTATTTTTTCTCGATGCTCTATATACATTAGTGTGTGTGATAAAAATCATTGGTATATCTTGTGCTTGCACCTCACATACACGATTTTATTATGTCAAGGCTTGGTCGCATGTATGAGTTTTTGGACTAGCAATCTAATTTCTACCATACTTTGTTCACTAAATAGTGTGACCTTTGACTAGATGACATTGTTATCCTCTTGTAAAAGCAAAAGAAATAAAATAAAATAAAAAGGAAAATTTACATAAGACTCAAGTGCAAAAGAGCCGATGGGGCCAAATTCAAAAGATAAGGGCAAAAATCCTTTACTCGAAAGAGTTTTTATTTATGAGCTCATGATAGTTATGGGGAAAATAACATAGCATGCAACTAATGTTGCTCATTTTCAGGTCCTAGTGGTGTTGGGTTTGGACATCTATTTTGTGGGCTTGGTTTGTTAAGAGATGGATTTCTTTGGCTGTGTCCAGCTCATAAAATAAGGCCTTAAACCTTGATTCATTGTGCACGTATTTTTTCACGCAAGTGCTTGTTATGTCTTGGTGTTTATGTCATATGCATAAGTGTTGTATTTAGTCAAACTTAAAATGATGCATATTATTTCATGTCATAAGCAACTGCATACTAACTCGGTATCATTGTATTTGCTTGAAGTGTTGTTTCAGTCAATTTTTGATAAAACCTTGTTCTTACCTCATTGGGTGCTTGTGTATGCTCATTGTCATTGCATACCTTTTGTTTTGCATATCTATGAGTGTTTACTTCCCGTTTGATTTTAAGCCAACTGTGTGGGCCTGTTAATGAGGGGGGTAAGTTCTGTTTGCATATACTCTTGTATGGGCTATCTCCTGTTATTTTTTCCTGGTACATTCATCCTTTGTCGTTTCGTGACAAAAAATGAGAGAGTAGTTTAATGGGGAGTAGTAGCGTAGATTATCCTTTTGATATCTCTGTTTTAAGGAGAGTTAAGATTAACGGGGAGAATGATATCTACTTGTATCTACTTGTACATGCATGAGTGTTATATCTGCTTAATGTTATACTTGATAATCTCAATGTTTTTCACAGTATATTGTTGTTTGTGGATGTTTCAGGTAAGCAAGTTTGTTGCTGAGGTGGCATTGATTTCAAGACTACTTGGTTAGGTATTAGATCGAGTCTTATTGTAATAAGTCACTGTTTTGATGGTTGATAGTTGGCTATTTTATTTTGGGTCTATTATCATAGTCTTTGTATTAGGTAGTGTTTTGTCACGGAATGCCAAATAGGGAGATTGTTAGTTCCGTTTTTATTGGTAATGTTCATGAAAAAACAAGTTCAATTGAGTTGTAATAAGTCTTGAAGAACTTGAAGCAATTGGAATGGTTTTTAGCAAAGCTGGAGCATCTTCGTTAGTGGCGTGTTCGTTGCAACGTTCGAACATGTGGCGTTAGTGGCACGTTCTTCATTGGGTTTGAACAAAATATTCCAGAGAGAAAACATTCGTGGTACGTTCGAGGAAGCGTTTGAGCAAAATATTCTAGAGAGCCAGTGTGCGTGGTGCGTTCGAGTAGCCTTCGAATGAGTCTTTCCAGTGTGCACACGTTTGTGGTGCGTTCGAGTAATCGTTCAAACATGACTGTGATCTGGACACATTTTTCAGCCTTTTCACTTTGAAAAATCCTAGATTTACACCCTACCTATAAATCGAACACGTATCCACCATCCCCAAGTGTTGAAAAACAGAAATCCTTGGAGCCAAAATCTCTCAAAACTTTCAACCTTCTTTGAATCCACCTTGAAGACTTCTTTCATCTTCTTGTCTTATTTGGTTATGGTGAGATTCAATCTTTGATAAACCTGATGGAGTTGGTGCTTGGAGTGCCAATCTGATTTGTACATTTTATAATTTATTAATAAAATAACTACAATTTTCATTTCATACTTTATTAATGGTATTGTCATTATACGTATTAGATTGATGTACAGATATGTTAAGAATGACATCGACCTTAAAATAGTCTTGACAATAGGTGTAAGCTATTCTTAAAGTAAATATTCCTAGTCGTTGGTTTTGGAATACGGTCGAATTCCTATAACCTAGAAGACTAGCACATGTCGTATATTGGAATTGGAGTTCCAATGGTTTAACCCGATGTACCATGAGTTTTGGAAACTCGTATAGACATGTGGGTATTCGTTGAAGCGAATACTGAATGACTCATGGGTGATTCCTAATAGTTGGAAGTACACACCACCGTCAATGGGAATCTCCTCAAGTCGAGTAGCATATGTAATCCTTTGATTATAGGATAACATTGATTTTGTGCGAGATCCTCCACACTTTGATATCATGTATGTTAGAAATCTTTCATGGTCTGGCCTCTAGATGTTCATTGGGTGTGCACCGATGCACTCGGTAATCAAGTGCGAAGCAAGATAGGATCGTTTGGCCCGTATGTGTACGATAAGGGCTTTAGGTATCCATGTTAGTAAAGTCATGATTCTCAAATACTTTGGCCAAAGTCGATCACCTAGGGTGGATCGCATCAGTTGTAAAGAATCGTGGACATGTCGACATGAGATGTGCGACTTGAAAAATTCACGGTGTATTCTATTTTTCCTAAGCACAACTTGGATAGCCTACGATTGAGGGATTGTTAAACTCATATGATGACCTCAACTTGTATAGTTCATAAAGGTCGTTCTTGTTCTTCGCGAATTCGAAGGTGGATGAATTGCGTACATATTAGCTAGGCTTATATGACGAACGTGTCTGAACTTAGAGAGTCTCAATATGAAGTGTACTCGTTGAGCACTTGGGTAGCCGATTAATTTTTGATAAAAGATAATATTCGATATTATAATTATCAACTTAGATAATCAAGTGTTATTGGATAACATTGATTATTTACTTTGACCTAATTGGATTAATTGGATTAATTCAATAATTACATAAGGGCTTAATTATAGAATCTTAATTATCTCTACCATTTGAGGATATTATGGTAATTGTAAGTATGTAATAATATGTGGTTTTGGCTTGATTTAATTAGATTAAATCAAAGTGGAAAATATTTAACTAATAAATTTTCTAATCATTGGCTTGATTTAATTGGATTAAATCAAAGTGGGAGACAATGGAGATTAGTCACACATAATTATACATATTTGGACAAATTGGATTAAGCCCACTTAAAAGTTTATTAGAACTTTTATTAATTAAAAATTGCCTAAGTTTTGCTATAAACAGCAAGCTTTAGGAAGGCTTTAATTACAAGAAAAATAACAAGTATAAGCATAAGCAAAAGCTTGAGTAAGCTATACACAAGTAATTCTTGAGAGATTGGCCTAAGTTAGAGAAGGGTTTAGAGAAGCTTGTGAGGTCTCTACAACATTTCATCTAGGAGAAATCAAGATTGGATCTTGAAGTCAAGTTTGCACACCTTGGAGGTTCTACAACAATTTCAACAAATGAGAAGTAGATTGGATCTTGCATCAAGCTTACTAGGTAATGTTTGATCTTCTCTTAAGCTATGTTCATTTGTGTATTAGATGCATGATCACATTGTTTAATGTTGAAATAAGGCTAATCAATTATGTTAGGATACTTTAGAAGTATAAACACAACATGCTTATGTATTAGGTCAAAGATCTTCATGTTGGACATGGAACAATTAATAAGAGTTTGGAACTCTAGATTAAAGCTTAGAGCTATGTGTAGGACACAAAAATCGGCGACGCTGTCCTGGGCTCGCGGCCTGGTCGGGAGTATGGAGTAGCCCGCGGGGGACTAAATCGGAGAAATAAAATGGAGTCGCCACCCAGTGTGAACTGGGAAATGATTTAAGGCCGCACTCACCCCTCGCAAGGGAAGACCTCAAACCGTTGGGTTCGGAACGGTCCCTTACTTATGTCAATTGTAATAAAGTGATTAATGCAATAGTATAACCAAGTCTTATGCAACACATGCAAGATGATTCAAATGACATACATGAAACATGATAATGCATATAACAATAAATAACCGAAGAGACAAACATGCAAAACAATAAAGAAAGATAAATAACACAAAATAAATGCGGAACAATGAAATAACAATAAACATAAATTAAATGCGAAATAATAGAAGACTAATAATATGAAATAGATGCGGAATAAAAAATATGTGACCAAATAATTTGGCCGTTTTCAATGTAGGACTTCGCATGCCCGGTTGGACGTATTCTACATCCAACCAAGCATGATGTTTACAGGACGATAAAATAAAATATAACAAAGGGTGCCCTCAGGTCTTACCTTTTAAGTCGCTTCTCGGGAGTGCGTTACGTAATCGTCGAAAGGGTTAATGCTCCGTTATATTTCTGGTTTACTACTTCGATATTTCCTTCGCTGTTTCGCTGTTTTCGCTGGTTGTTTTTTTTTTTGGGTGTTCGGGGACTGTTTTTGAGGAATTTATTCACTGTTTTGGGGGACTGTTTTGGGTTATTTTTGGGGGTGTTTTGTTCGGTTTTTAGTGACTGATTATGGGTGGTTGTTTGGTCACTATTTTTGGGGTTATACAGGACTGTTTTAGGACTGATTTTGGAGGGCTCTTTCAGAGGTTTGGGGACTGGTTTGTGCTTAATTTATTGGTTATTTGGTCGGTGGATTCTTGGCTTTTTTGTGTTGTTGTTGATGAAGCTTGTCGGTTAACTTTGGGGTTTGTTTGTTGTTTGTTTGTTTACCTAGGGTTCACGGCTCACTGGTTCCACGTTGCTTCATGCGACTTTTTTTTTTTTCGAACCCCTGCACCACACGTTCACATTCACACTAATTTTTTTGTTTATTTTTGCTAGGTCTTCTTGTGTTCGGTGGCTACTACTTGAGAGTCATTTAGTCACGTGGTGGGTAGTTCTTTGATTGCTTGGCTTGTGGGCAGTTTTTGGCTTATTATTGTTTGTTTATTTGGTCTGGGATGGTTTCTAGTCGGTGGGTTGTTGCCGTGAGTTAGGTTGAAAAAGAGGTATGGTTTTCTGTTTTGTGTTTCACACGTGAGTGGGGTTTGAGAGGGAGGATCGAGTGATGTCCGGGGTTTTATTTGTGTAATGGTGTCTCAGTGGTGTGAGAAAGAGAGATACTGGGCAGTGTTGTCTTGAATCGTGAAAGAGAGGAGTTGGCTGTCTGTGTACTTGAATGAGGGGGTTTTTGGAGAGAGAGAGAGAGCCAAGCGAGAGTGTCTTTAGGTTTTTTTATTATTGCCGTGAATGAGCTCCCAATGTGTGGTTGATGTTCCTTTTTATAAGAGTGGGCTAGGGTTTTCCTTGCATGGGAAGGAAACAAAGATCATGCAATAATGGGGGATATCTTTAATTAGTTTGTTTTAAGGAAAGGATATTGTGTAATTGGTGGGGAATATATTTAATTTGGAAGGTGATTTATTTAGTTTAGGAGAGTGATTTATTTAATTTAGGAAGGAGATTTGATTTGATTTATTGGATTTGATTTAATTTGATTTGATTTGTTTTAATTTGTGACATGTGTTTTAAATGTTTTAATTATTTGGATTGGGCTTTGGGCGAAATGGGCTTTGGATGGGTGAGGGGGTTTTGGGCCGAGGCTTAATATTTTAAAATAAAAATTAATCGGGCGAACCCGAGGTCAATTTAGCGAGTTAAATTTGTTGATGTATTTATTTTTAAATTTTCTCTTCCGACGTCTATTTCCCACGACTCCGCAACTTATCGGGTAGTGCCTCCATATGAGGTTCATCATTGGGCTTCTATGAAAAAATGTCGTGTCTACAGTTGCCCCCACTTTGATGGGACTTGTGCAGTGTGTGACAGTGACAATCTTATCAAAGTCATGCATGCATTTTTACTTACCTAGCTCGCCAGCTGTTGCCGAACTTGCCTGTTGTTTTGAGACGCTTCAAACTGAGTTGATTTGATGACGAGGTGTTTGACCCCTAGTTCATTCCCGAACCGTTACTTGATGAAAGATGGTTCATTCCCGAACCGTTACTAAGTTGAGATTGATGGCGAGGCGCTGTGACCCATGGGTCTTGTTCCCGAACCACCGAGTGGGTCTTGTTCCCGAACTGAGTTGTGGATCTTGTTCCCGAACTGAGTTGTGGGTCTTGTTCCCGAACTGAGTTGTGGGTCTTGTTCCCGATTTGAGTTGTGGGTCTTGTTCCCGATTTGAATTGTGGGTCTTGTTCCCGATTTGAATTGTGGGTCTTGTTCCCAATTTGAGTTGTGGGTCTTGTTCCCGAATTGAGTTGTGGGTCTTGTTCCCAAATTGAATTGTGGGTCTTGTTCCCGAATTAAATTGTGGGTCTTGTTCTCGATTTGAATTATGGGTCTTGTTCCCTAATTGAGTTGAGATTGTGGATCTTGTTCCCGATTTGAGTTGTGGGTCTTGTTCCGGAATTGAGTTGCGGGTCTTGTTCCCGAACTGAGTTGTGGGTCTTGTTCCCGAATTGATTTGAGGGTATTGTTCCCAAATTGAGTTGTGGGTCTTGTTCCCGATTTGAGTTGTGGGTCTTGTTCCCAATTTGAGTTGAAGGTCTTGTTCCCGAATTGAATTGTGGGTCTTGTTCCCAATTTGAGTTGTGGGACTTGTTCCCGAATTCAGTTGTGGGTCTTGTTCCCAATTTGAGTTGTGGGTCTTATTCCCTGACTTTACTGAATGTGGGCTTTGTTCCCTAACTGTATGTCTTGGCCGCTTTTCTTCAAAACATGTGAACAAAAACAAGACAAAGATTGTGTGCATGTGACGTGTATGCATGTATGCATGGATGTATTTCCTATTCTGATGGGTTAGGCCTTGTTGGTGCCTTTTGGTGCCATTCGCCTACAAATGTCTTTGGTCTCCCTCTGGGCATGCTTACAGTTTCCTTTTGCCAGTTCTCTTCTGGTGATTGATCAGTTCTCTTTGGTCCCATGACTCAAGATCTCGTTGTGTCCCTTATTCGCGGGGTGGTAGACTGGTCTCCCCCAGACTCGGTTTATCTTTTTGTTCTTCGTTGCTTGCACTCGGTCAAAGTAGATCATTTGATGCGGTGTTCCGTACTGTCATACCACATTACTCTATTTTATGAGATAGTCCCAATAGTTGTACATATTGTTGCCCTCAAAGGATGCCCAGTGTCGAAACCGGAGAACCTTCAAAGTACTCGATGTAACTCAAATCCGACCGTTTGAATAAATGATCTGAACCAGACTCAAAGTGTGTGTGTGCTAAGGTTCTTTTACAGCTTGATCCTTGGGTAAGCCGACTCAATGATTTTGTTTCAAAGAATGGGATCAAGGGGTCAAACCAACCTAGATGTCTTGATCATGCTCTGCAATTACTTCTCTGTACTCAATGTGATATGATTTTCTTTTTCTTTTCTTTCGTCTCTTTTTTTTCGTATCTTTTTTTTTACACACCTACCCTTTAAGGTAGCATTTCTCCTCATGGTGGTCCTAATACTCGCCCATGGGTAGCTTCACGCTTATCGGTTATAGGTGGTTTATATTTTCTTCTTGAGAGACTTTTCTTTGGTTTCCAACCATACCACATATCGTAACACAAGTAAGTCAGGATGGACATCTAAGCGAACGGTCATTCATCGATCCGCACTCTCTTCAACTAGTCACCTTGCTGACTACTCAGGCTTTCACAGCAAAGATCCTATAATTAAGTGCTCGCGAGTCTAGTCGAGATCAACCACTCAAAATATCGGATGAGAGTACCTCTCGCACTTATCATTTCTAAGGTTTCACCCTAAAGCAAACAATTTCATCATCGGACTTATGTTTAACTATTGAACAAAAGACTCGAACAAGTAGGCAAAATCAATGTCTTTATTATTTTTTTTTAAAAAAAAGTAGGATTGCGATCAAATAAACCAGGGAAAACATCTTCATCATTTGCAGCATTGTTTTCTTCCTCAGCCTATGGTTCTTCACTCCTGTCATCCCCTATCCCAATGCAAGAAGCTTGGTGGTTGAGAGTTTGGAGGACAAAGCTTTCGGGTAGGCTGGAGTTGTCTTGTAGTTGGGTGGTGGAACGGAGTGGTAGTTAGGTAGAGGATTTCTGTATGTGTTGGGTTGTTCTTTTTCTGGGTCGGGTATCTTATGAGCGTCAATGAGGTTTTGGTCATGCCTGAGGTGGGCGCAAATGTCCGTTTCGTGGCCTTTCTGCTGGTGAAAGTGGTAGTATTATTTTAAGTCAAAGTAGTGCGGCACATGGTCTGGAATTGGTCTAGGTTCTAAAGGTTTCAGGAGTCCTTGTCCTTTCAACTTCTCAAGCACCTTTGACAGAGGCTTACCAAGGTTGGAGAATCGCCTATTTTTGACGGCAGCGACCTCAGCAGTAGCGGGCTTGGTCTCAGAAGGCCCCCCAATAGTCCTTCTATTCTGGCCATAGAACTTCCTATTCTCAGCTTCTTCCTCCTTAATGTCCATAACAGTCTCCCTCAACTGTCGAAAGTCACCAATCACAGAGGTCATCCTCCTCAGCTTGCCGTAAATAGAGGGCTTAGTACCCTTGATGATCATCTTGATCTGGTCATTCTTCGAGGGCAGAGTCTGCATCTTCAAAAGTTGGCTCCTTCAGCGATCTACATACTCTTTGAAACTTTCATCTGACTTCTGTTTGGTATTCTCCAAGTCGCGAAGCGACAAGTCGATCTCCAAATCTGTGACATACTGATTCAGAAAGGCCTCTGCCAATGCCCTCCAATCATCATTGACCTTCCTCTCAAGGCCATGATACCATACCACGGGTGCCCCCTCTAGCGACATCCTGAACATCTTCTGAACCTGACGCTTCGACAGACCCACCGAACTCATCACAGAGACATACTGTCGAAGATGGACCCTCGGATCCCCGTTCCCATTGAACTTGGCTATGTCGGGGCATCTTGAATTGAGACGGCAGCTGCTCCTCGAAAGTCATCGCCTCATAGTCTAGTAAGTCCTCATGCTTACCCCTCATCTTGCGGGTGACTGACTCTACCTGATCCCTGAGTTTCTGCAATTCTGCCTGAGACCCGGCTACCCTTCCCGCGACATACTCAGCCATGTCATCGTCAAAAACAATGATATCCTCACTCAACCTGTTCGGAGGCTCTTCACGCCTCACATTCTCATAACCTCCCTCAGTTTGGGGCACTGCCATATTGGCCATAGCGGTGGTCAAAGCTTGCAACTGCTCGGTAATCTTAGAGAGATTAGTCTCTATCTGATCCATACGAGATCCCTCGTTATCTGACTCACTCATTTTCGCTAACGGCTTTTTGACGAGTCTTCCCTCTTCCCTAACCCAATGGGTATCTATGGTGGCTTTTGAAACCTCAAGTTAGCATGTATGCGTGCGATGTATGGAATATATATAAAATGTGTGAGTTGATCAACCAGAATATATCCTTCCAACCTTATTTCTCCCAAACTCGTGGTAAGCCTATTTTTGGTTCTAGATATGTTTTATTCTATGTATCGATGTAAGGTACACAGAATCGCTCTCTCCTATGCTACGGGGTGAACCTCGGCCACTTATGTCCCTTTCCATCGGTAAAAGACAAAGACCGCCCATTTACAACATGGACTAAGCCTATTATGGGGATCGTGCCATTGTCTAGAAATGACGACTTGGGCTTTCGGAAACCATGGTAATGGGGATGGACTTGGAAACCTCCAACAATATGAAAATATGCCGTAACAAGGCGTATCCTTTCTGGATGAAAGCCAGTGCGGATATCGGACCCAAGCTGCTGGCATATTCGGATCATGTCCGAACTTTCTAATCCCGTCAAGGTTTTCATACAAGTCGGCCCATTATCATTTTAAAGCATTCAATCATACTATTGCGAGGTGCAAACTTGTCATAGTTGAAAAAGGCCCAAAAGGTTTACACGTTTGCAATAACATGGCTAAACAACTTCAAATGATAAGGGGCCCAAACACAAAATGGCTCATCGTCATTTTAGAAGCTTTTGGCCCAATCGTCATAAGATACAAACTCGTCCCAGTTTAAATGGCCCAACAAGTTCACACCTCATGACAAAAAGTCCAAATGAATCCAAATGATGATGGTCATAAACACAAGCATAAAAGGGTGGGTTCTAGAGGTCATTCAACTATGGTTCGCTTGCGGGTTTATAGGAGTATAGACAAAGGCTCTCGCCGGCGAAGGGTTGCCCACAACTAGGTCTCCCCACTCAAGGGTTCGAGCAACCAAGTGAGCGCACCTTTTTTTATACCCTAAGGTACGTGCCAGCGAGTGATGATACCATATAACGATCCGCCGCTTCGAGTGAAAACGACTTCTCGATACATGAGGGACTGTCAAATGAATTTCTCTATTGAAGATTCCCCAGAGGGAGGGTGGAGCGAACTCTCTTAAATACCCTAACCTCTTAGGCTCTTATCGCCTTGGTGACAGGAATAAACAACAGATCATCCAAGTTAGTCCATCAAGGTAAGCGTTGAGTAAATGATTATCTAGATGTCTTCATGGCTTTTCCTTTTGGCTATAAAAATGTAGTGAGTGAAGGAAGACACCAAATCATTATCCAACTCTAATAATGCCTTTAGTTAAACCCCTTGGTCCCAACCCCTTTGTAGACACGGTTAACTAAAGCAAGAATCACAAACATTACAAGACATTATTTCGGGGCCGATTCTCTATCCCCAGTGTAGTCGCCAGACTGTAGGACACAGAAATCGGTGACGCTGTCCCGGGCTCGCGGCCTGGTCGGGAGTACAGAGTAGCCCGCGGGGGACTAAACCGGAGAAATAAAATGGAGTCGCCACCCAGTGTGAACTAGGAAATGATTTAAGGCCGCACTCACCCCTCGCAATGGAATACCTCAAACCGTTGGGTTCGGAACGGTCCCTTACTTATGCCAATTGTAATAAAGTGATTAATGCAATAGTATAACCAAGTCTTATGCAACACATGCAAGATGATTCAAATGACATACATGAAACATGATAATGCATATAACCATAAATAACCGAAGAGACAAACATGCAAAACAATAAAGAAAGATAAATAACACAAAATAAATGTGGAACAATGAAACAACAATAAACATAAATTAAATGCGAAATAATAAAAGACTAATAATACGAAATAGATGCGGAATAAAAAATATGTGACCAAATAATTTGGCCGTTTTCAATGTAGGACTTCGCATGCCCGGTTGGACGTATTCCACATCAAACCAAGCATGATGTTTCCAGGATGAAAAAATAAAATATAACAAAGGGTGCCCTCAGGTCTTACCTTTTAAGTCGCTTCTCGGGAGTGCGTTATGTCATCGCCGAAAGGGTTAATGCTCCATTTTTTTTCTGGTTTACTGCTTCGCTATTTCCTTCGTTGTTTCGCTGTTTTCGCTGGTTGTTTTTTTTTGGGTGTTCGGGGACTGTTTTTGGGGAATTTATTCACTGTTTTGGGTTATTTTTTGGGGTGTTTTTTTTGGTTTTTAGTGACTGATTTTGGGTTGTTGTTTGGTCAATATTTTTGGTGTTATACGGGACTGTTTTAGGACTGATTTTCTAGGGCTCTTTCAGAGGTTTGGGGACTGATTTGTGCTTAATTTATTGGTTATTTGGTCGGTGGATTCTTGGCTTTTTTGTGTTGTTGTTGATGAAGCTTGTCGGTTAACTTTGGAGTTTGTTTGTTGTTTGTTTACCTAGGGTTCACGGCTCACTGGTTCCATGTTGCTTCATGCGACTTTTTTTTTTCCGAACCCCTGCACCACACGTTCACATTCACACTAATTTTTTTGTTTATTTTTGCTAGGTCTTCTTGTGTTCGGTGGCTACTACTTGAGAGTCATTTATTCACGTGGTGGGCAGTTCTTTGATTGATTGGCTTGTGGACAGTTTTTGGCTTATTATTGTTTGTTTATTTGGTCTGGGATGGTTTCTAGTCGGTGGGTTGTTGCCGTGAGTTAGGTTGAAAAAGAGGTAGGGTTTTCTGTTTTGTGTTTCACCGTGAGTGGGTTTTGAGAGGGAGGGCCGAGTGATGTCCGGGGTTTTGTTTGCGTAATGGTGTCTCGGTGGTGTGAGAAGAGAGAGATACTGGGCGGTGTTGTCTTGAATCGTGAAGGAGAGGAGTTGGCTGTCTGTGTACGTGAATGAGGGGGTTTTTGGAGAGAGAGAGAGAGAGAGAGCCAAGCGAGATTGTCTTTAGGGTTTTTTTTTGTTATTGCCGTGAATGAGCTAGGGTTTGGTTTATGTTCCTTTTTATAAGAGTGTGCTAGGGTTTTCCTTATATGGGAAGGAAACAAAGATCATGCAATAATGGGGGATATCTTTAATTAGTTTGTTATAAGGACAGGATATTGTGTAATTGGTGGGGAATATATTTAATTTGGAAGGTGATTTATTTAGTTTAGGAGAGAGATTTATTTAATTTAGGAAGAAGATTTGATTTGATTTATTGTATTTGATTTAATTTAATTTTTATTTGATTTAATTTGTGACATGTGTTTTAAATGTTTTAATTATTTGGATTGGGCTTTGGGCGAAATGAGCTTTGGATAGGTGCGGGGGTTTTGGGCCGAGGCTTAATATTTTAAAACAAAGATTAATTCGATCGAACCCGAGGTCAATTTAGCGAGTTAAATTTATTGATGTATTTAATTTTAAATTTTCCCTTCCGACGTCCGTTTCCCACGACTTCCGCAACTTATCGGGTAGTGCCTCCATACGAGGCTCGTCATCGGGCTTCTATGTAAAAATGCAGTGTCTACACTATGGCTACCATTCTAGAATCACTTGACCACATTTGGGTGATCTAGAATTGTTCATGAGACATTTCTTATTGGGATTCTATTTTGTGTTGTAATTTGATTCAAAGAAATGCTTATATATATTTAGAATTTATATATGTTTATTTTATAATAAGTGTTGTGGTTGGTTTTGAAATTAAAATTATTTTTGGTGATTTTTAAAGTGTTTTAAAGATTTTTTGTTTTTAGAAAATAAAAAAATAAAATAAATATTGTTGTGCTGCTCTCGACCAAATTGGCCGAGAGCATGGCGTTGTAGCGCCACGTATGCTGCTAGGCAGTATGCCTAGTGTAACGCACCTACACTCCAAGCTTGTCCATGGCGTATGTCTTGCCCATGGCCGCTTGCGTGTGGTGCTAGGGTGCACTTTTGTATTTTCTCATTTTATTTTATTTTTCTATTTTAGGGGGGTGACAACTCAAACATCATGTGTGTTTCCTAGTGTCAATTGTGCAATGTCTTTAAAACCTCTTTAGGGGGGTGACCCGGGCACCTTAGAAGGGCCTTGGCCACCAGCATAATAGGGGCTTTAGCTGTGTACTCCCTCACCCTTAGTTGGCTTGCTTAATGAAACATGCTTCCTTTTT
>SKCR01009852.1:0-23244 GCA_019454045.1 Zanthoxylum bungeanum
CAACAGGATATGTATTAATAGTGCAAAACTTATTTACGATAAGGTTCCATATAAATCTGTTTGACAGATATCAATAGGATATGAACAGGAAAGAAACAGGGTTTTCTCATTCCTAATAATTGGGTATGCCGGGCATAACGTTTGGATGATACCAAACTAAGGACCCAAATTGGATAAGTGCCAAATATAGGTTATCCTAAGGGAAACCATAAGTATAGTACTTATAAATCTCGCATGAGAACAATATGATTGTTGCTCACCATGCGGTTTTCCAAAGAGGAATACCAATATGCAGTGGTCAGTGGGAGGATAGTGATACTCGATGAAAATCAGAGTAATACTATTCAAGGCACGAAGTCCATAATAGAACACAAATAGTTCATCAAGGATGAAACTAAACCATTAATCTTCAAATACACAAGAACCGCGTAGATCGGAGAGAATCAGAAAACAACCTGGGGTATGGGTTTCTGAAGTAACCCCTTAAAGATGTAAATCTTATGGAGGTATACCAACCGACTACGTACGAGGAAGTGATACAAGGTATCAACTCCCTTTTATGGCAAAGTGCCATAAGTTCGAAATGGATTCCATGTATAACAACTATGTTTGGATACTAGTTGTTGTACCGCAAGGCATTGTGCCTATTGGTACTGTAAACGTCTTCAAGGAAGACATACATGGATGGCAACATACCAACGTACAAAGCTAGGCTTGTGACGGAAAGGTATCGTTATCAACGTTATGTTAATAACGGTTCAACCTTTTACCTGTTGCCATAGTAAATCCATTTTGATGATGTTTATTGATACTGCATATTTCATTTATGAAATGTGTCAGTTAAAGATCAAAATCGCCTTCCTGAAAAGGAAACCTTTTGGAGGATGCTTACAACATCCTAACGATTTTGTATAACCGACAAACAAGGTTTGTGGGTTATTCGATCCATGTTTGGATTGAAGCAAGCATAAGGTTCTTGGAACTGACGTTTTGAAATAATCATGATGGTTTATGATTTGACTCAAAACGAAATAATTCTTGTGTATATAAGGAGGTTAGTGGGAGCGCACTGACAGTGAAATTCCCATAAAGCAATGGTGGTGAAAGCTTGGCTTCATAGATATTCTCCGTAGAATTCTGGGGAGTAACAACCTTTATTCAAGGAATAAAGATCTACTGGGATAGATTTGGAGTTGTTAACACTCTCTGGGAAATTGTACATTTAAAATGTACTTGATATGGTGTCTCATACGCTTTGAGCATATGGAGTCACAATCAGGACAATCCAAGTGATAGTCACTAGATTGAAGTTAAGGACATCTATTAGTATCTTAGAGAACTAAAGATGTTTTCTAAAACTATGGAGAAGGAGAACTTGAAGTGACTGGGATCACTGCTGCAAGTTTCCAAATAGTTTAATACTACGGTACTATAAAGTTTGAAAAACGGGACAGTGAGCTGGAAATCTTCCGAGCAAGATACTGTTGCCGAATAAACAACAAATGCGGATTATTGCTGCGGCTGAGGCATCAATAGAAGCCATTTGGGTCGATAATAAATCTAATTAGATTAGATATAGTTCTGTTAGCAGTTGAGCTAGGCGCGTCAGCACAAGGCTAAGGAATTAAAGGTCTCATCGACGATCCAGATATATACTTCTATATTCATCTGATTCGTTCGGATCATACATCGTGGCGATGTGATGATCGTATAAATCGCGTCAGACGATAATCATGGAAATCCGCTGACGAAAACCTTTTCTCAGCAATTTGAGCGAACCGTACATAGTTCGGGTGTACGACACTTGAGTGACTGGCTATGTGCCAAGTGGGAGATTGTTGGATAATATGACCCATAGCGTCACTATTTGTACAGATCATGGTGTTGTTGTACAAATTAACTATGTGACAAGGAAATTGCACTCTCATCATTTGTGATTAGATCACCTTAGATATATAAATGAAGAGAGGTTCGTATGATTAGTTCCTGGATTGAGATGATATGAGACAGTATCAGTCCACGAAGGATTAATCATTAAATATCCCTAGTCGTAGTATTATCGAGACTGAACATCGATAATGCGGAATAGGCTAGTATTGCACTTGTGCGCGTTGTGAGGGCACAACAGCATAGTTCTCATATATTTGGGTATTGGATACTCATGCAAGTGCGATAGGAGGTTGTGTTTCACCGATGGTACGGGAAATAGCTTCGCTCTGGATAGACCCCTCGGAATCCCATTGGTATTATGACTATGTGTCTATGGGAATCCGACATCAGGGTAGGTGTATTTGGTCTTAACCTGAGACTTGCACCGCTAATGCTTACGACAATCAATATACTTTAGTTGAGGTCGTCTAGGACTCTAACCGGTTCTGTGTATGCCAAAGCTGAGTATATTGAGAATCGTAGAGTATTGGGTGTGATGTCAAGACGGAAGTATCACTCTAGTCATAGTGGAGATGATGTCACGCAGGATACGGTATTAGTACTCTGAGGTGCTGCAGCCATCGGGATATTATGACAAGGTCATGTATATCCGATTATAGAGACTAGTTACCAGACATCCGACATGTGCTTCGTACGGGGCAGACACTTATCCAGCCCCAGGCCTAGCACGTGACTATCCGATACTGGGCCGATATGCACAATACTACTGTATACTACGCCTGATACAGATCTATATATTCCTGTAAGAATATTTCCGGAGAATTGGCTAGGCATGGCGTTTTGCTAGAAGCTAACCTTGTCTTGTGAATCGGTGTAAAACGTAGTACTTGGTACTTACGTGTTCGGATAGTCCGACGACCGTATTTACTGCCAACATATCCGGGGATCTCATGGGTCGCTTCCCAATGATACACCGATGACGTATGACTCGCACTCATAATTAATCTGGGATTAATTTGATGAGAGAGAAAATTAATCTGGGATTAATTACGGAGATATTTTATCTGGGATAAAATATCGTCTAAAGAGAGAAAACGATTGATTAGAATTAATCGGGTAAATTGATATATTTGATATATCATTCGTAATTGGATTTCGACGCGAAATTGAAATTGGATTTTAATTCGGGCGAATGAATTAATTTAGAATTAATTCGTTAGCGACGTGAATAGTGAATTCGCTAGGCGTAATCATTTAATTACGACGCAACGGAAAATTCGCTAATTAGGAATTAGCGAACCCGAGCCCGAGAGTGATTGCGAGCGCATTCGTATTTCGAATTCGAGTGCGGCACGGAAGTCACATCAAGCGTCAAATCATTCGTCACATCAAGCGTCAAATCAAATGTCACTTTGAGTGATGTGACAACTTGTCACTTGATTGAATGAAAGATGTGACTTGATGTGAGTTAGTGGAGTGGTTGGAATGTTTGGTAAATGAATTGATTTTAGAAATCAATTAAATGATTTACACCATTTGACTTTTGGAAAATTAATTGGTAAATCATTAATATATTTTGGAAAATATATAAACCAAACATTTACACTTTTCTAACATAACACACACACAACTTCTTCTCTTTTATTTCTCTCTCACCATTCACGCCCAAGGGGCTGTGAAAATGCTCACTGGTTTGCTTCAAAACCGTGAGCTTAGGGAGGCAATGGGTGTTGATTTTGTGGCAAAATCAAGTAGAGCTAGCACTCCGAGAGACATGCGAAGGTGTTAGGGAAACTCACCCACGAGCCGGGAATCGTTCGACGCAAATTCGAGGCTCAAATCTCAGCTCAAAACTGAAAACAGTGGACTGAAATTCTGCTGCAGTGGGCGCCTAATCCAGTGAGCAATCTTGGAGTTTTTGTTCGTCAAATTCGCACAACCGATCGATGTGAGTATTCCGCTACCTCCTTTGATGTATTCACACTAATATTCATGCTTGTTTGATGATCTTGGGACCTAGAATAAAACCAACACTCGCCTCACTGTATCCCCACCGTTTGACCTAGGGTATGGAAAGTGTCTACCCATATAGTCAAAGTTATGATGTTGATAGTGTCATGAATCGTGCTAACCCAAGAATCTCACATGATTCTTCCGCTGCGGCCACAGTCTCAAGCACTGATAACACATATCAACCCGCGAACTGGAATATTACTCTTATAAGAAAATATTATCCGAGAGAGTGGCGATTCTCTGTTGTATCTTACAAACTTCATTTGTTTCAACAAATGACCCAATCATACCCTTATGACCGGATCTTTTGAACCGGGTGATGAGCGGAAAATATATCAATATTTACCGCCCCTTTTACTTAATATTTTGTTTAGTTTCTCGGGTTTGATGAACGTTTTGATGTGTTTTAGTTTATTTTACAGATAAAATAATATTGGGACACAATGAAATCATTTAGGACGAAATGTGGGTCAAATAAGGGCAAAAATTGGACTTGACATATTAATTTTGGAGATTGGAAACTTGAAAGGGTGTTTTAACGAAGTGCAGTTTTGGAAATTCCAGTTTTGCGCATCTGTCGTATTGTGGGCATAACGTTTTATTCCAATATCGGATTGAGCTGATTCAAGTTCTATATTAAAGAAGACTCAAATTTCTACAACTTTGAAAGACGAAATATTTTCGAATTCTGAATATTTCATGCCCGAAATTGATGAACCATCCAGAACTGTGTTGTGTGTAATTATTAAAGTCATTTTCAATCATTTTCAAAGCAAAAAAATAAATTAATAAATAAATAAATAATAAAAATTATCAAATCACCACCAATCATGATAAGAAATTAGTGGAGCAATTAATAATGGATTTGGTGGAGCAATTAGTGGAGCAATTAATAATGGATTTGGTGGATGATTTGATGGAGGCAAAATTTTGCCTATAAATACCAAGCCATTTCATTTGTAAATTCATACTTTCTTCTAAGTAATTCCTTAAGAATACTAAGAAGATTGTATCTTGTTTGTTTATTTACAGCTTTCAGTAATTAATTTCCGCTTTCACACTTTCTTTTCTTTACTTTTCAGTTTTTACTTTCCGCAATTTACTTTTACGCACAATACTTTTCTTTCTTTAATTTTTAGTTTTTACTTTTCTGTAATGAGGAGGTAACTCCCATTTGCTGGGGTAAAAGGTAAAACTTTTATTACTAATATTTAGATTAATCTCCCTTAATTATAATATATAAACTAGTTAAAACCTGACTTAACGAGGATACCGCCATATTGGTCGGTTGGTAATTATTTAAATTGGTTTTAACCTGACTAAACTGGATATCGCCGGATTGGTTTGTTGGTAATTAATTATTAATTTGACTTAATCTGGATATCGCCTATATGACTGGTTGATAATTATCATGCAAAGTTAATATATTATATTAAGAGAGATATCTAAAATAGAAGTAATAAAAGTGGATCATTTTACCTCAGCATTTTCTTTTATTGTACTTTTACTTTATTTACTTTTCAGCAATTTACTTTCAGCAATTTACTTTTCAGCAATTTACTTTCAGCATTTAATTTTCAGCAATTTACTTTCAGCATTTACTTTTCAGCAATTTACTTTCAGCATTTACTTTTCAGTAATTTACTTTCAGCATTTACTTTTCAGCATTTAATTTTCAGTATTTTACTTTATGTCTTTTATTTTATTTAAGTTTTTTACTACCCGTAAATATGTGTCGTAACTAAGCCAGTTATTTGGGGTTGTGATGAAATCCAATATCACCGGTTTATAAGGGGTTAAATTACAGTTTGGGTAATATAAAGGTTTATTTATTGAGCCTTAATCCTAATACTTTTTATTAGCTGGCCATTAATAAAATTGAACTGGAAAACTTAAAATGAACTTGGAAAAGAGATTTTAGGTTTAAGACCTTAGACTTAATAGCCCATGATCTTCCTTGAGGATAGATAACCCTTTAATAGATTTTCTTACAGGATAAGAATATACCTGTCGGACGGGGGTAGCCATAATTGGAACTTAATCTTAATAAATTCAGATAACTTGGTTAACATAGGAATATGATTAATTGGGTTATACTGGGTGTTTGTATTTGACCATCGGAATAAACTTTTACATAATTTCGTGTTCCAGGTTAATAAACCAATATATTACACAAATGTAAAATAACCACTTCATCTTTTAAAATGATATTGGAAGGATTCACAACCCTGGATAGTTTTATAAATTTGAATTTTCTTCAATATACTTTCAAGCAATTTTATTTACTTGTTTAAATTTTAAAGTCACCACCCAATCAAACAATCAATCCATTAGATACTTGTAAACATTTAACTTCATAAATTGATAACAAAAGGTTTTAAGTCCTCGTGGGATCGATACTTTTTATACTACTTGAACGATACGTGCGCTTGCGTTATACGCGTGTGATTACGCACCGGTCAAGTTTTTGGCGTCGTTGCTGGGGTATTATTTATCTTTCACTATTAATTTTGAGGTTATATACCTTCACTTGTATCTAATTTCTTTTTACTTATTTTTGTTGTTTTCTTGTGTTTCAGGTTCTCAGAAACTACATGAGATGAACCAAAAACTTTGAACTTCGACCGCTTGACCCAGAAATTGAAAGAACCATCAGACAGTTGAGAAGGGAAAGGCGAGAAGGCCAAAAAGCTTTAGTCAACATTGAACCTGAACCTTTGGAAGTTGCACCACCAATACCCATTTGAGACAGAACCATTCCGTTGGTCGACAACTTCATTTACCAGAAAATGCGTGTGACATCAAAACATGCATTCAGATGATTCAACAGTCAGTGCAGTTTGGGGGGAAAGCAACTGAAGATCCTAATACCCACATCAGCAACTTCCTGGAAGTTTGTGACACTTTCAATTAGAACCGAGGAGCTGAAGAAGCAATGAGACTGCGGGTTTTTCCATACTCCTTGAAAGACAGAGCTAAAGCTTGGCTACATTCACTACTAGCAGGTTCCATCATAACTTGGAACACTTTAGCCACCAAATTTCTTGCAAAGTACTTTTCACCAGCCAGAACTGGAAAGCTGAGGACTGACATCACATCCTTTGTGCAACAAGACTCGAAAACTCTCTACGAAGCTTGGGAAAGGTACAAAGATTTGCTCCGGAAATATCCTCACCATGAGATTCCAAAATGGCTTCAAGTCCAAACTTTCTATAATGGACTTTCTGGACTGATGAGAACCACAATCGATGCTGCTGCTAGAGGAGCTTTAATGGCAAAAGGAGAAGATCAAGCCTGGGACCTAATCGAAGAAATGGCCAACAACAATTCCTTGTGGCCAACAGAAATGAGCATGATCCAAAGAATTGCAGGAATTTATGAAGTTGGAGCCAATACAGCAGTCAACGCCAAAATGGATCAGATATGAAAATTCATGGAGACTCTTACCACTGGATCCACAAGTTCACCATATGGAGGAGCACCAGAACGAAACTAACTTGAAGAAACGGTGAATTATGTCAACAATTTCAACAGACAGGGGAACAATCCATATTCCAACACCTACAACCCAGGGTGGAGGAATCATCCCAAATTTTCATGGGGCAATAATTCAGGGCAAAAGAACAATCCACCACCTGGATTCCAACAGCAGAACTATCCACCACCTGGATTCCAGCAACAGAACAAAGGCCAGGAGTAGGCAAATGAACCAGGAATAACAGAAGTGCTGACTCAGTTAAAAAAGTATGATGCTATGTTTCAGAACCAATCAGCTTCTATCAAAGTACTGGAGAATGAAATTGGACAACTGGCCAATGCTTAGAGTTACAGACCGCCAGGTGATCTTCCCAGCAACACAGAACCAAATCAAAGGAACAGAGGGAAGGAGCAATGTCAAGCCATTACTTTGAAAAGCGGTACTGAGATCAACAAAGATATTGGAATCAAAGCATCCATTGAAGAAATTCCAAAAGAAACAGGGCAACAGAAGGAGGAAAAAGAAGCAAAGGAAAAAGATCAAATCACTCCACCTCCACCTTTTCCACAGCGTCTTCAGAAAAAAAAAACTGGACAAGCAGTTTGCTCATTTCTTGGAGGTTTTCAAAAAGCTACACATCAACATCCCATTTTCTGAAGCTTTGGAAGAAATGCCCGGCTATGTAAAATTCATGAAAGACATTCTTTCACAAAAACAGAGATTAGGAGACTACGAGATAGTAGCATTAACGGAAGAATGCAGTGCCATAATTCAGAGGAAACTTCCCCCGAAATTGAAAGATCCTGGCAGTTTCACTGTCCCATGCACCATTGGAGAACATTACATCGGTAAGGCTTTATGTGATTTAGGAGCTAGTGTTAACTTGATGCCTTTTTCTATTTACAGGAAACTGCAGATTTGAGAAGCAATGCCTACCTCAGTCTCGTTGCAACTTGCTGATCGAACGCTCGCATTTCCAAGAGGTGTTGTTGAAGATGTGCTGGTCAAAGTTGACAAACTCATTCTCCCAGCAGATTTCATTATCCTTGACATGGAAAAAGACAAAGAAGTACCTATCATTATTGGGAGACCATTCTTGGCTACAGGTAAAACTGTGATTGATGTGAAAAAAGAGAACTGACCATAAAAGTGCAGGACCAAGAAGTTACCTTCAATGTTTTCAAAGCCATGAAATTCCCGAGCGATGAAAAGGAAGAAGAATGATTCAGAGTTGATGTTGTTGATAGTATCATTCAGGATACTGAGCCAAATCCCACGGATACACTTGAAGCTTGCATCACCAACATGACTGACAGCGAGCTAGATGTTGAAATCCTATAATGTATCAACTACCTTGATAAACCATTCCGATTCAAAGCGACACCACAAGTGGAAAGCCTCGAACTGCCAAAGAAAGATCAAATCAAGCCTTCAATTGAAGAACCACCGCAGTTGGAACTGAAGTTACTTATGAGCCATCTCAGGTACGCATTTCTTGGAAACTCTTCTGAATTACCTGTTATTATTTTTTCTTCGCTAACGTTGGAGCAGGAAGAAAAATTGCTGAGAGTATTACGAGAGCACAAGAAGGCCATTGGCTGGACTGTAGCAGACATTCGAGGCATTAGTCCATCATTTTATATGCACAAGATTCTGATGAACGATGAATACAAACCCATAGTGGAGCATCAATGGAGACTCAATCCAATCATAAAGGAGGTCGTGAAGAAAGAAATCATCAAATGGTTGGATGTTGGCATCATTTACCCCATCTCAGACAGTAGTTGGGTAAGTCCTATCCAGTGTGTGCCGAAAAAATGAGGAATTACTATTGTCACAAATGAAAAGAACGTACTGATTCCAACAAGAACGGTGACTAGATGGAGAGTATGCATGGACTACAGGAAGCTGAATAAAGCCATGAGAAATGACCATTTTCCGCTACCATTCATTGACCAGATGTTAGACAGACTGGCGAGACATGAGTTTTATTGCTTTCTGGACGGATATTCAGGATACAATCAGATTGCCATCGCCCTAGAAGATCAGGAGAAAACCACATTTACATGTTTTTATGGTACTCTTGCTTTTTGCAAAATGCCATTTGGATTATGTAATGCCCCCGCTACATTTCAGCGTTGCATGATGGCCATCTTCTCAGACATGTTGGAGCAGAGTATGGAGGTTTTTATGGATGACTTTTATGTGTTTGGATATTCTTTTGACCACTGCTTGTAAAATTTGGAACATGTGTTACAAAGGTGCGAAGATACAAACCAAGTACTCAATTGGGAGAAATGTCATTTCATGGTACATGAAGGCATTGTTCTTGGACACCGGATCTCACAAAAGGGAATCGAGGTAGACAAAGTAAAGATTGAAAAAATTGAAAAACTACCTCCGCCGACATCTGTCAAAGGGATTCGGAGCTTTCTCGGACATGCAGGTTTTTACAGGAGATTTATCAAAGACTTTTCCAAGATTGCTAAACCTCTGTGCAATCTTTCGGAGAAAGATGTGCCTTTCAACTTCACCAAAGAATGCCAGGAAGCTTTTGAGATCTTAAAACAAAAGCTGATTTCTGCCCCCATCATTGTAGCACCAGACTGGACCCTTCCATTTGAAGTGATGTGTGATGCTAGTGATTTTGCTGAAGGTGCAGTTTTGGGACAACGCAAAGCAAAGATTTTCCATACCATTTACTACTCTAACAGAACTTTGAATGAAGCTCAACTCAACTACACAACCACTGAAAAGGAGTTACTTGCAGTTGTGTACACTTTTGACAAATTTCGCTCCTATCTGCTGGGTCCCAATGTGGTGGTCTACACAGATCATTCAGCAATCAAATACTTGATCACGAAAAAATATTCCAAACCCAGATTGATCCACATTGGGGTGTGATGAGCGGAAAATATATCAATATTTACCGCCCTTTTTACTTAATATTTTGTTTAGTTTCTCGAGTTTGATGAACATTTTGATGTGTTTTAGTTTATTTTGCAGATAAAAAAATATTGGGACAGAATGAAATCATTTAGGACGAAATGTGGGTCAAATAAGGGCAAAAATCGGACTTGACATATTAATTTTGGAGATTGGAAACTTGAAAGGGCGTTTTAACGAAGTGCAGTTTTGGAAATTCCAGTTTTGCGCATCTGTCGTATTGTGGGCATAACTATTCATTCCGATATCGGATTGAGCTGATTCAAGTTCCATACTAAAGAAGACTCAAATGTATACAACTTTGAAAGTCAAAATATTTTCGAATTCTTAATATTTCATACCCGAAATTGATGAACCATTCAGAACTGTGTTGTGTGTAATTATTAAAGTCATTTTCAAAGCAAAAAAATAAATTAATAAATAAATAATAAAAATTATCAAATCACCACCAAACATGATAAGCAATTAGTGGAGCAATTAATAATGGATTTGGTGGAGCAATTAGTGGAGCAATTAATAATGGATTTGGTGGATGATTTGATGGAGGCAAAATTTTGCCTATAAATACCAAGCCATTTCATTTGTAAATTCATACATTCTTCTAAGGAATTCCTTAAGAATACTAAGAAGAATGTATCTTGTTTGTTTATTTACAGCTTTCAGTAATTAATTTTCGTTTTCGCACTTTCTTTTCTTTACTTTTCAGTTTTTACTTTCCGCAATTTACTTTTACGCACAGTACTTTTCTTTCTTTAATTTTCAGTTTTTACTTTTCAGTAATGAGGAGGTAACTCCCCTTTACTGGGTTAAAAGGTAAAACTTTTATTACTAATATTTAGATTAATCTCCCTTAATTATAATATATAAACTAGTTAAAACCTGACTTAACGAGGATACCGCCATATTGGTTGGTTGGTAATTATTTAAATTGGTTTTAACCTGACTAAACTGGATACCGCCTTATTGGTCGGTTGGTAATTAATTATTAATTTGACTTAATTTGGATACCGCCTATATGGCTGGTTGGTAATTATCATGCAAAGTTAATATATTATATTAAGGGAGATATCTAAAATAGAAGTAATAAAAGTGGATCCTTTTACCTCGGCATTTTCTTTTATTGTACTTTTACTTTATTTACTTTTCAGCAATTTACTTTCAGCATTTACTTTTCAGCAATTTACTTTCAGCAATTTACTTTCAGCATTTACTTTTCAGTAATTTACTTTCAGCATTTACTTTTCAGCGTTTAATTTTCAGTATTTTACTTTATGTCTTTTATTTTATTTAAGTTTTTTACTACCCGTAAATATGTGTCGTAACTAAGCCAGTTATATGGGGTTGTGATGAAATCCAATATCACCGGTTTATAAGGGGTTATATTACAGTTTGGGTAATATAAATGTTTATTTATTGAGCCTTAATCCTAATGCTTTTTATTAGCTGGCCATTAATAAAATTGAACTGGTAAACTTAAAATGAACTTGGAAAAGGGATTTTAGGTTTAAGACCTTAGACTTAATAGCCCACGATCTTCCTTGAGGATAGATAACCATTTAATACATTTTCTTACAGGATAGGAATATACCTGTTGGGCGGGGTAGCCATAATTGGAACTTAATCTTAATAAATTCAGATAACTTGGTTAACATATGAATATGATTAATTGGGTTATACTGGGTATTTGTATTTGACCATCGGAAAAGGCTTTTACATAATTTCGTGTTCCAGGTTAATAAACCAATATATTACACAAATGTAAAATAACCACTTCATCTTTTAAAAAGATATTGGAAGGATTCACAACCCTGGATAATTTTATAAATTTGAATTTTCTTCAATCTACTTTCAAGCAATTTTATTTACTTGTTTTAATTTTAAAGTCACCACCCAATCAAACAATCAATCCATTAGATACTTGTAAACATTTAACTTCATAAATTGATAACAAAAGATTTTAAGTCCTCGTGGGATCGATACTTTTTATACTACTTGAACGATACGTGCGCTTGCGTTATACGCGTGTGATTACGCACCGGTCACCGGGGAAGGAGAATGTCAAAGTTATTTGATCCATACATAAGATTTTAAAGTCCTCAAGTCTAAGGACTAGTCATACAATCGATACATGAAAGTTCTCACAGACACATGGGATAAACACTCTATGTGAAAACTTTCGGCGGTCAGTTCGATGGACACGAGCAACTCATGCATCCATGTGATACACCAAGCGGTCGGATCTCCGCTAGTAGCCTATGAGATCAGCTACCCAACTTAAGGGCGGATCATATCATCATGCTAGTCTCTCCGCTTTGTGAATGCCCAGATTATTCACAAAACTATGACTATGAACGTTTGAGAGTAATGATTCTCATAACGCGTGGAAGCCATCATCTTATCACTCCAATGGCTTTATTACAGTGTTTGATGATTCATATAAGTTATGTAAGACACATATAATAAACATTGTCATTTTATTAATTAATGAAAATATTACAAATACATGTACATATAGCCCATCCACAAGTTGGGTATAGGGCAAATCTGTTGGACAGTTATGGCCCATAGCATCACTATTTGTACAGATCATAGTGTTGTTGTACAAATTAACTATGTGACAAAGGAAATTGCTCTTCTATCATTTGTAATTAGATTACCAAGATGTATAAATGATAGAAGGTCCATATGATTAGTTTCGGATTGAGATGATATGAGACATTATCAATCCACAAAGGTTTAATCATTAAATATCCCTAGTCGTAGTATTATTGAGATTGGACATCGATAATGCGGAATAGACTAGTATTACACTTGTGCGCGTTGTGGGAGCATAACGGCATAGTTCTCATATATTTGGGTATAGGATACTCATGCAAGTGTAATAGGAGGTTGTGTTTTACCGATGGTACGGAAAACAGCTTCGCTCTGGATAGACCCCTCAGAATTCCATTGGTAGTATGACTATGTGTCTATGGAATTCCGAATCAGGGTAGGTTTATTTGGTCTTAACTTGAGACTTGCACCGCTAATACTTGCGACAATCAATATACTTTGGTTTTGGTCGTCCAGGGCTTTAACAGGTTCTGTGTACGCCTCTTCTGGGTATATTGAGAATCATAGTGTATTGGGTGTGATGTCGAGATGGAAGTATCACTCCAGTCATAGTGGAGATGATGATCACGTAGGATACGGAACTGGTTCTCTTATGTACTGCAGTCATCGGGATAATATGACTAGGTCATGATTATCCGATAATAGAGACTAGTTACCAGAGATCCGATATGTGCTTCGTACGGGTCAGACACAATTCCAGCCCCATGCCTTGTACGTGACATCCGATACTGGATCGTTAAACGCAATACTATGTATACTACGCCTGATATAGATCACATATTCCAGTAAGAATATTTCTGGAGAATTGGGTAGGCATGATGCTTTGCTAGAAGCCAACCATGTCTTGTAAATCGGTAAAAACATAGTACTAGGTACTTACGTGCTCGGATAGTCCGACGACCAGATTTACTGCCAACATATCCGGGGATATCATGGGTTGCTTCCTGAAGATTCACCGATGACGTATGACTCGCACTTTATTAATCTGAGATTAATTAAATGAGAGAGAAAATTAATCTGGGATTAATTACAGAGATATTTTATCTGGGATAAAATATTATTTAAAGAGAGAGAACGATTAATTTGGAATTAATCGATAAAATAATATATTCGATATATTATACGAAATTGGATTTCGACGCAAAATTAAAATTACATTTTAATTCAGGCGAACGAGTTAATTTAGAATTAATTCGTTAGCGACATGAATAGTGATTTTGCTAGGGATAATTATTTAATTACGTCGCAACAGAAAATTCGTTAATTTGGAATTAGCGAACCCGAGACCGAGAGTGTTTGCGGGTGCACTCGCATTGCGAATTTAAGTACGGCCCACAAGTCATATCAAGCATCAAATCACTAGTAAATCAATTGATGTGATATCTAGTCACTTTGAGTGATTTGACAACTTGTCATGAGTGATATGATAGTGATGGAGGTGGTTGTTGGCTTTAATGCCTTTTGACTTTTGGAAAGCAAAAATTTGGTAAATGAATTTTGAAATTCATTTTTTGTGTATTAGATACACAAATCTCCAACAACCAAAACTTAACACACAATTTCTCTTTTTCTCCTCTATTCTCTCTCGGCCAAGGGCCATTTTTGCTCTCCAAAATTCTGGTTTTGCCGTGAACACAAGGAGAAGCTATAGGAAATTTTGCGGCAAAATTTCCGGAGTGCTAGCACGCTTTAGGAGTCGTATGATGGTGATAAGGAAACCCACCCGTGGGCTTGGAATACACATCACAAGCTTGGAGCTTGGTGGATCATCCATGGCCGAATGGAGGAGTACAAAAACCTGAGAATGTCGAGAGCACCAAGGAGCCAAAGCTTGAAGTTTTTGTTCCTCGCATCGCTCAACCGATCATTGTAAGTATTCCACAACTTCTTTGAGTATTCGCACATGAGTTTCTTTGCTTGATTTGATCCTTGGGACCTTAGAGAAACCCAACAATTGGTAAACGAATTTAATCTGATAAAATATTATGAATAATTGGTATTATTCATAACGCATTGCCCAAGTGCTCAACGAGTACACTTCGTATTGTGAGACTCTCTAAGTTTAGGTTTATCCGTCACGAAATCCAATTTCGTGTCCATAATTCACCCACTCATGAATTATGACGACCACAGATAATCCCGTTAAACTATGCAAGTCGAGGTCATTGCATACGTATAATCCCTCCGTCACAGGCTATCAATATTATACATGAGATATAGATAAGAACGTCAAATCCTTATGGTATAATATAGTCGACTTTCAAATTTTCGATCTCTAAATAACAATTGGAACTCGCTTCTGAAGTCTACCACAGCCATGGATTTACTAGATCGCAAATACGTACATGATACTTATTCATTGTACACAGGACTGACAGATTCTATCTGATACGCACTGGATATCATGAGCATCGGTCCACACCCAACGAACATGCGGAGGTCTAATCTAAATAGATCGGTGACGTGACTGCCATCAAAGTGTGGAGGATAACTTATATATCCACTATAGTATCTCAAGTTTAAAGACCACTATGCTCGCTCAACTCGAGAAGATTCCTATTGACGTTGGTGTAACATCTATTAGGAAATTTTCAGTGAGTCGTTCAGTGTTTATCAAATAAACACCTACATGTCTATACGAGTCTCCCGAGACTCATGGTTCATTGGTATAAACCATCGGACCAAGTCACGATATACGACATGTACTGGTGTCAGCTGATTTTACTAGCCGACCCGTGTTAGTAAATCTTGACCATGAACTTTATTTAAGGATATACAACTTATAGTGACACTTCTCAATGTCAATTACAAACTACGTTGTAACTACGCACTACATTGTAAATCCTAGGGTCCTTGTCTAATATACACGTATCACTAAATGAGATTTAGTTTCAATCTAATCATAATTAGATATCTAATCGTAATTAGATCGAATATGTATATAAAATACAAGAGGTGCTACCATTAAATAAGTAATATTATGGAAAAATGAATTATTCGTATTCATGAATCGGACATAAATACGATCCGGATTAGCACTCTGAGCACCAACCCTAACATAATGGACTTTCTGGACTAATGAGAACCACAATAAATGCTACTGCTGGAGGAGCTTTAATGAAAAAAAGAGAAGATTAGCCTTGGTACTTAATTGAAGAAATAACTAACAATAACTCTTTGTGGCCAACAAAAAGGAGCATGATCCAACGGATAGCAGAAATCCACGAAGTAGGAGCCAACACAACAATGAATGCCAAGCTGAATCAGATGTGAAAATGCCTGGAAACACTTAGCACACAAGTTGTGAACATCGCCGGTTCCATAAGTTCACCATATGGAGGAGAACCAGAGGCATAATCATATATTGATGAGACAGTGAATTATGTCAATAATTTCAACAGACAGAGAAACAATCCATATTCCAATACCTACAACTCAGGTTGGAGGAATCATCTTAATTTCGCATGGAGCAACACTGCAGGGCAAATAAACAATCCATCATCAGGATTCCAACAGCAGAACAAATGCCATGAGTATGAAAAAGAACCAGGAATAGCAGAATTGCTGGCCCAGATGAAAAAGCAACAAGCAACATACAATGCTATGTTTCAAAGCCAATCTGCTTCTATAAAGGCACTAGAAAATCAATTGGGACAACTGGCCAATGCTCAGAGTTACAGACCGCAAGGCACCCTTCCTAGCAACACAAAACGAAATCAAAGAAACATTGGGAATGAGCAATGTCATGCCATCACTTTAAAAAGCAGTACTAAAATCAACAAAGATGTTGGAATCAAGACATCTGCTAAGGATATTCCAAAAGAAATCAGCGAAGCAGAACCACAAATGGAGGATAAAGAGGCAAAAGAAAATAATCAAGAAAGATTCACTCCACCTCCACCTATTCCACAACATCTTCAGAAACACAAACTGGACAAGCAATTTGCTCGATTCTTGGATATCTTCAAAAAGTTGCATATCAACATTCCATTTGAAGAAGCGTTGGAACAAATGCCCAGCTATGTCAAATTCATGAAAGATACCTTGTCACGAAAGTGAAGATTGGGAGATTACGAGACATTAGCATTGACAGAAGAATGCAGCGCTATCATTCAGAGGAAGTTTCCCCCAAAGTTGAAAGATCGTGGCAGTTTCACCATCCCGTGCACCATAGGAGAACATAACTTCGGTAAGGCTGTTGGAATTCTCTAAGCATCCCAAGATCATTTCAAGCAATGAAAATAACATGCGAATACATTTAACGAAGATGCGGAATACTTACATGATCGGTTGAGCGACGCGGTGAAGACAAAAACTTTTCTGCCCTCCTTTGCAAGTCACGGCAGTGAGCTATTTTCCCTCAACAAGATTCGGTTTTGCTCCTCCATGCAAGCTCCAAGCTTGTGATGAAATGATTTCATGCACACGGGTGGGTTTCCCTATCACCTACGGACGACTCGGATGTGTGCTAGCACTTGTGATTTTGCAACAAAATCACCACATTTCTTCCTCCTAGCACACGGCAGTGAGCAAACCAGTGAAGAACAAGAACAGCCCAAAGGGCGTGAGAGAGAGAGATGAAGAAGTGAGAGAGTGTTTTGTTAATTGATGGCCAATGTGTATCTAATACACTATCTATTTTATTTTCAAAAATCAAAATAAATCATATACAATTAATAAACAATTGTAAATGTCAATCAAGCTTTCAAAAAGCTATCCATCAACTTACATCAAGTCACATCACTCATGAATAGTGACTGGTGTCAATCACTCAAAGTGAAAGACATTCATCACTTGATTGATGAATGATGTGACGCTAGATGCGACTAGCGATTTGACGCTTGATTTGACTTGCGTGCCGCACTCGAATTCGAAATGCGAATGCGCTCGCAAACAATCCCGGGCTCGGGTTCGCTAATTCCAAATTAACGAATTTTCCGTTGCGTCGTAATTAAATCTAATTTAATTAAATAATCATGCCTAGCATAATTACTATTCACATCGCTAACGAATTAATTCTAAATTAACTCGTTTGCCCGAATTAAAATCCAATTTTAATTCCGCGTCGAAATCCAATTTCGTATAATATATCGAATATATTAATTTTATCGATTAATTCCAAATTAATCGTTATCTCTCTTTAATTGATATTTTATACCAGATAAAATATCTCCGCAATTAATCCCAGATTAATTTTCTCTCTCATCTAATTAATCCCAGATTAATTAAAAGTGCGAGTCATACGTCATCGGTGAATCTTCGAGAAGCGGCCCTTGAGATCCCCGGATATGTTGGCAGTAAATACGGTCGTCGGACTATCCGAACACGTAAGTACCTAGTACTACGTTTTTACCGATTTACAAGACAAGGTTGGCTTTTAGCAAAGCGCCATGCCTACCCAATTCTCCAGAAATATCCTTACAGGAATATGCGATCTATATCAGGCGTAGTATACGTAGTATTGTGTATGTCGATCCAGTATCGGATGTCACGTGCTAGGCCTGGGGCTGGAATTGTGTCTGCCCCGTACGAAGCACATGTCAGATGTCTGGTAACTAGTCTCTATAATCGGATATACATGACCTAGTCATAATATCCCGATAGATGCAGCATTTAAGAGAACAAGTCCCGTATCCTACGTGACCATCATCTCCATATGACTGGAGTGATACTTCCGTCTTGACATCACACCCAACACACTACGATTCTCGATATACCCAGAAGAGGCGTACACAGAAACCGGTTAAAGCCCTGGACGACCAAAACCAAAGTATATTGATTGTCGCAAGTATTAGTGGTGCAAGTCTCAGGTTAAGACCAAATACACCTACCCTGATTTCGGACTTCCATAGACACATAGTCATACTACCAATGGAATTCCGAGGGGGTCTATCTAGAGCGAAACTGTTTCCCGTACCATCGGTAAAACACAACCTCCTATTACACTTGCATGAGTATCCTATACCCAAATATATGAGAACTATGCCGTCATGCCCTCACAACGCGCACAAGTGTAATACTAGTCTTTTACGCATTTATCGATGTCCAATCTCGATAATACTCTGACTAGGGATATTTAATGATTTATCCTTCGTGGACTGATACTATCTCATATCATTCTCAATCCAGGAACAAATCATAAGGACATCCTATCATTTATACATCTTGGTGATCTAATCACAAATGATAAGAGAGCAATCTCCTTTGTCATATAGTTAATTTGTACAACAACACCATGATCTGTATAAATAGTGACGCTATGGGTCATAGTTGTCCAACAATCTCCCACTTGGCCTATAGCCAGTCACTCGAGTGTCTAACACCCGAACGATGTACGGTTCGCTCAAACTGCTGACGAAAGGCTTTCGTCAGCGGATTTGCATGATTATCATCTGATGCGATTTATTCGATCATCACATCGCCACGATGTATGATCCGAACGAATCATATGAATATCGAAGTATATATCTGGATCGTTGATGAGACCGTTAATTCTTTAGCCTGCGCTGTAGCCTAGCTCAGCTGCTAATAGAACTATATGTAATCTAATTAGATTTTTTTATCGACCCAAATGGCTACTCTTGCTGCCTCAGCTGGAGCAATAACCCGTATTTTTTGTTTATTCGGTAACAGTATCTTGATTGGTAGATTTCCAGCTCACTGTTCCGTTATTCAAACTTTATAGTACCGTTGTGCGACTTATAGTCGTTTTATCGGTTTGGAAACTTACAGTAGTGATCCCAGTCACTTCAAGTTCTCCATCTCCATAGTATAAGACATCATCCTTAGTTCTCTAAGATACTAAGTATGTTCTTAACTTCTATACATTGACTATTACATAGGAATGACCCGATTGTGAATTCATATGCTTAAAGCGTGTGAGACACCAGGTAACATACATTTTTCAATGTATGAATTCTCGGAGAGTTTTTCCGAAAGCCAAGCTTTCACCGATCGTTATTATGGGAATATCATTTCCAAGAAATGACATATTATCATTATTTATAGGACATTTATTGTCAGTGCGCTCCCACTAACCCTCTTATATACACAAGAATCATTTCATTTTGAATTAAATCATAAACTATTATGATTACATCAAAATGATAATTCCAATAACCTAATGCTTGCTTCAATCCAAACAATGATCGAATAACCTGCAAACCTTGTTTGCTTGTTATGGTACGACAAAATCGACAAGATGTTGTAAACATCCTCCAAAAGGTTTCCTTTTCAGGAAAGCGATTTTCCCGTTAAGCTGACATATTTCATAAATGAAACATACAGCAACAGCAAGCATTATCCAAATGGATTTACCGTGGCAACAGGTAAAAGGTTTCGTTGTAATCAACACAATGTTGATAACGATACCTTTTCGCTACAAGCCTAGCTTAGTACGTTGGTATGTTGCCTTCCACGTATGTCTTCCTTGAAGACTTATAATACCAATTGGCACAATGCCTTCTGGTACATCAACTAGTATCCAAACTTGGTTGATTTACATGGATCCATTTCGGATTCATGGCACTTTGCCATAATAGGGAGTCGATACCTTGTATCACTTCCTCATACGTAGTCAGTTGGTATTCCTCAATAAGATTGACATCTTTATGAGGTGAGATCAGAAACCCATACGCCAGGTTGTTTTCTGACTCTCTCCGACATACGCGGTTCTTGTGTATTCGAAGATTAATGGTATAGTTTCATCCTTGATGAACTATTTATGTTCCATTAAGGAATAGGTGCCTGGAATAGTATTACTCTGATTTTCATCGAGTTTTACTATTCTCCCACTTACCACTGCATATAGGTATTCCTCTTAGGAAAACCGCATGGCGAGCAACAATCAAATTGTTCTCTAGTGAGTTGTATGAGTACTATACTTTGGTATCCCTAGGATAACCTACAATTGGCACTTATCCAATTGGGTTCTAGTTTGGTATCATCCAAACATATGCCTAGCATACCCAAATATTTAGGAATGAGAAACCTGGTTTCTTTCCTGTTTATATCTAATATGAAATCTGTCAAACAGATTTTTATGGAACCTTATTCAAAATAAGTTCTGCACTGTAAATGCTTATCCGTTGAAGGAAATGGTAGCTCAGAGCGACTCATGATTAACCTTATCATGTCCAACAAAATTCGGTTTCTCGGTTCGGACACACCGTCAGAATGACGTGTTCCAAGAGGAGTCCTCTTTGAAAGAATACTATACTCTTTCAAGTATATTAGAAACTTATTGCTTAAGTATTTTCATTATGGTCTTACCGTGACGGTTTAATACTTTAGCCGATTTGTTTGTCTATTTCGTGTGGAAACTTTAAAAGTTTCCGATTTATGTTTCAAAAGAAACACATAACCATAACGCGATGCCACATCCGTAAAGGTCACGAAATATTCATATCCACCTCTAGCCTAGCTAGACATGGGCCCACTTACTTCACTATGAACTAGGGCTAACAGATCGGTGGCATTTGCACTTTTACCAAGTAAAGGTGTTTTAGGCACTTTGCCCAATAAACTAGATTCATAGACTTTATTTGAATGGAATCAAATCAGTCCGAGTACCAACTCTTCAAAAGTGTGGATATACGAGTCTTGTTTAATTGTTAGAAAAAAATGCCACATTAAGTTTCTTCTGATCAAATCAGTTTGAGCTATTTGTTTGTCATGTTATACTTTCGAGATTTTATTTATATTCAAAATATAAATACTGTTATTCACATCTAATGTGTTTATCTCAATATCATCTTTATAAAATAAAACACTTTAGTGTTCTAGAATATAAAGGTTCACCCGTAGCGGGTTAAACACTGATATAGAGATAATGTTTCTAGTCAAACTAGTTACATTATAACAGTTTCCAAATTTAGGTACAAACCCGATGGTAGTTCCTAAAATAGGTATCTACGGTTGAAACAGCGATTTTCGTCCCGTTTGCAATTCGCAGATAAATCTCTATGGAAGTCAGTATCCTGCTCAAAGCAGATTCTGAACACCAGTATATATTTATGTACCACATTAAGTATTTAAAATCCAATTTTAATACCATTAATGAACACATTTATGACAAACATATTTGAAGTCAGAGCCTTACTCGTCTTCAATTCCTTCATGTCTGCTTTGTCCAAATGGCAGTCACGCTTCCGCGATCCCGTTTGCCACAATTTAGGCAGACATTTTGGGATATGTCCTTTATCTTCCCAGAAAATTATAATGATTTTGCCTTTGCCATTTTCCACACTCCAAAAGCCTTTGGCCAAGCCTTGGTCTTCTAGAATATCAAAGTAAGGTGCGCCTTGCACTTCTTGCCTTATTGCAAAGTTTGGCTTTGTCTCCTTGAGAATAGCCATTAACTCTCCAAGATTTTATTATTGTAATATTTAGTACTTCTAAGATCTAAAATAGATCTATGAAGATCCTTCAATTTCATTATCATACTTTAAGGATCTAATCCTTATTTCTGATTAAGAAATTAAAGAGTCTAATTTGGCAAGCTTATTGGATTAAGCACTAAAGTTATCATCACATGAATCTTCCAATGATCATGCTCTACTATTCGCTTAACTCCGGGCTTAGGCATAATATGTTATTTTATCAAATAAAGTAACTTATTAATTTCCAGGACCATCCTGAAACTTTATTCCCAATTTGAAAATTAAACCATTTAAATACAATTTCCCTAGGATTATGTTTTAAATGTCAATCTTTCAATTTTATCTTGATTCTAATAGTCCAACTATTTAATCAATGATTTTGGTACTATTTATTATAATGATTACTATAATCCAATTATATAATCAATTATAATTAATTTTTTTGAATACAGTCCAATTGTTTTATTAAACCAACGATTTAAATATTAGTCCAACTAACATTTATTTTATTTGACGAATGATATTTATTTGAGCGCGTATGGCAAGTAATTAAACGAATATTGCAAATTCAATTCTTGCCTCCCACTATTTTTCGGCGAGCCTCTAACCCTCTATCGAGTACTCGGGAAACCGTGTTTCCTAGTGGGCTAGGATCCCGTTAAATATCACACAGTCTTGACTTTGGCCAACAAATTGTATGATAATTAACTAGGTAGATCTCTAAGATCAATTGGATCCAATCCAATTCCTAGATCCAGTAGGGGGACATCCAAGTCCGAAACATATATCTTATATATGCCAATATATCCAATATATTGCCTAACCTTTTTCCTCTGAATCAACTAAGCCTTGGCTTTGGCACAACAAACTTAGTGATCCCAGTTAAGCGGAACTCATTGACCATGGAAAGCTTCGTAATCAATG
>SKCR01009853.1:0-23070 GCA_019454045.1 Zanthoxylum bungeanum
AACTTACTGGGTTATTTTATTACTTCGATATTCTTATACTTGAGAGTAAAGAACCATTTTTATGAGTGTGTCAAGTTTTTGACGCTGTTGCCGGAAATATAATTTAGTACATATAATAATAATTTAACATCATTGTAATTTTATCTTTTCTTTTTATTATTTTATTTTATTTTTCTTTTTATGTATTTTCTACATCTCACTTTTTTAATCACTGCATTTGTATTTTTTTCTTTTTTTTCTGTCATTTATTTTTACTCTTTTTTTCTTTTTTCACTTGTTTATTATTATTATTTTTTCTCTTTGTAAGTATTGCATTTGTTATTTAAATTATAGCATATAATCTATACTTAGGTTGCATGATACATTTGTCTCGATCATCTAGCAGTAGATTAAATAAAGAGTCTCCATCACCTCACCGTCAGTCAAAATGACCGAGAACCAAAATGAAAAGCCATCTGCCCGAGACAAAAATCTAGTTGATCAGTAGAACATGAGTCTCAACATGGCGATCTTAATCATCCTATGACACTCAGATAATTCATGAATCCCACTAGGACATGATCAACATCTTGCATTATTTTCCTCCCAGATGCATCACGTTTCAATTTTAAACCAGATGTTATCCAATTTTTACCAACATTCTACGGTCTAGAATCAAAAATCTTTATCAGCACTTTAAGGGAATTCGAAGAGGTATGTAATACTTGCACATACCAAAATTACAGCATGAATATAATTCGACTCAAGTTTTTTCCCTTTTTCTTTAAAGGATAAAGCTAAAATTTAACTACAGAACCTTAGGTCAGAATCCATTAGAACATCAAATGATTTGCAAGAGCATTTCTGAAAAAAAAAATTCCCCCTCACATGATAAATTATTTTAAGAGGAGAATCACAACTTTCACACAAGAGTCGGGGGAAACACTTTATCAATGTTGGGAGAGATTTAAAGAGATGTGAATGTTTGTCTACATCACGAGTTTGAAACAATGAGGCTGGTTTGATACTTCTACGAGGGTTTAACACCCCAAGGTAGACAAGTAGTGGAAATGATGTGTAATTGTGAGTTTAGGGACAAAAACCCCGAAGATGCACTAGATTACATAGAAACACATAGTAGAGAATGCACAAAAATTAGACACAGTTGGCATTTATGAGTCGTCTGTAAAACCACAGTCATATGATATATGTATGTTTAATCTTAGGGAAGACCATGACCTTTCTGTTAAATATGCATCTCTAGCTAAAAAAACAATTGAGGCATTAGAAATAATGAAGAATAATCATGTCAAGTTAGTTTAAGAAGTCACATGTCAAATTTGTAATTCAAATGAACATGTCACACAAGTTTGCCCAACCTTGCCAACCCTGCAAGAATATCTCCGTGACCAAATAAGTTCCATAAACACCTTCACGGGACCAAATACAAAACCCATACCCCTAAACCTACAATTTGGTTAGAGAAACCATCCAAACTTCAATTGGAGGAATGAAAACCAAGCAAAACCATTGCAACAACCTCCCAAGGTACACCAAAATTTCTAAAATTCTCAGAATTATGCATTATATATCCCACCACCTAGGAAAACCATTGATGATACCTTGCATGCATTAATTGAGAAACAGGAAGCCATCAATAACCAACATATGCAAACATTGATTGATCTGAAGATACTTTATCCAAAGTCACATTTGCATTGACCATTAATGAGAAATGAAAGTTTCCAACACAACCACAGCCAAACCTCAAGAGTCATCAAAACTCTCACGATGGTAGTTCTGGTAGTCAACATATAGACCAAGTTAAATATGTTATTATTTTTCACCGTGGTAAGGTTATTCATAGATTTATTTTTGAACCTCGTGAAGTTGAAGATAAATCAGATTCATATGGTATAGAGGGGGTCGATGAACCATTATCTATTGTTGATAGTAATAGTTTTTCTCATGCACCTCCATTTCCTCAAGCATTAAAATAAAGAAATTGAATCATTCCTAAAAAATATATGAAATATTCAAACAAGTGAAGATCAATATTCATTTGTTAGATACCATCAAACAAATATCATCTTATGCCAAATTTCTGAAAGACTTGTGCACCGTTAAAAGAAACATCATGTAAGAAATAAGCTTTTCTAGCTGAACAAGTAAGTTTCATTCTCTCAACCGATAACTCATTAAAATATAAAGATCCTGGTTGTCCAACTATTTCATGTATTATTGGAAATCACAAAATTGAACATGCATTGCTTGATTTGGAGTTAGTGTCAATTTGCTTCCATTTCAGTTTACCAACAACTAAATATTGCGAGTTAAAACCAACTCCAACTACTTTTACTTGTTGATAGATCAATTAAGGTACCGAAAAGGAATTTTGGAAAACGTATTATTATAAATCGATAAATTTATATATCATGTGGATTTTATTATTTTAGAAACATAACTTGTACCAGATAGTTACATGTAAATTCCTGTAATACTTGGTCTTCCATTTTTAGCAAAGGCTAATGCTTTAATTAATTGCAGGAATGTAAGGGTGGCAATTTGGGTCAGGATTCGTTTATTCGTTCGATTCGATTCGCTTTAAAGCGAATACGGGTGTGAAAAAATGGATTCGGTTTAAAAATGGGTCAATTCGATTCGATTCGTTTATTAAACGAATCGAATATGAATTTAAGCTTGGATTCGTTTATTCGTTAATGATTCGTTTTATTATTTTCTTTTACTAGTTATTGTTATTTTTCAATTAAGATTCGAGATATTATAGCTAATTAATATAGAAAAGTAATATTTTCGATATTTGGTGAGATATTTTTAATAAATATTAATTATATATTTTATATGTATATATTTATGAAGAATTAATGTAAATCAACTATGGTAAATTATGATATTAAATAATATCATGACTAAATGAATATTCAGATTCGATTCATTTAATAAACGAATCAAATACGAATCCTGATATTAGGATTCGTTTAATAAACGAATCGAATACGAATCCATCATATTTCGATTCGATTCGTTTAGGATTCGATACAAATTCGATTCGTTGATTCGTTTTGCCACCCCTACAGGAATGGAATCATGAATTTGTCATTTGGTAATATATCATTGGAGCTTAATATTTTTGACATGTGCAAGCAACCCTACGATAAGGACTGTGAAAATGGGAAGATGGACCTAATTGAACCAAAGTGCATATTCAGGGGAGTGAATCTGAACCCATTGAAATCTGTACAACTAATTTTCTTGAATAGTGTATGCAATTAGATTCATATTTTTCTATTAATTTTTCTTTACTTGATTCTACACAAGTACTAGAAGACGATGGAGAGAAATAGAATTTCGAGGAACTATGAACACCGGAAGAAGAAAAACATGAGAAAACTCCCAAATTGAAATTAAGGACTTTGCTAGAAGAATTGAAGTATGCATTTCTTGGAGATGAACAAACTTATCATATGGTAATTTCTTCTTCCCTCACAAGCAACCAAGAAGGTAAGTTGTTAAATGTGTTGAGAGAACATAAACAGAGAATTAGATGGACTTTAAAAGATATAAAAGGCATTAATCCTTTAAAATGAACACTCATAATACATTTCAAAGATAATGTCAGGACACGTCGACCACCCAAAAAAATGTTAAACATTTACAAGAAAGAAGTGGTTAAAATAAGAGTTCTTAAATTTCTTGATACATCTATCTTTTACATACCTAATTTGGAAAAAAAACTTATATGCTAAGAAACATAGAGCTAAATGTAGGCATTGTATTTTTTCATGTGAAACCCGATGATGAGTCTCATTTGGAGGCACTATCTTTTAAGTCACGGAAACCGCGGGAAACGGACGTCGGAAGGGAAGAGTCAAAAATTGACGTTTTGTTGGATTTAGTTCACGTGTTTAGCTTCGGGTTCGCTTGTTGGACCTCCGTTTTAAAAAATTTTCTCGGCCCAAAAAAACCTGCAAACCTTTTAATCTTGGCCCAAACCCACTCATTTAGCCAACACAACACCTAACCCAGCATCACCAAGCCCACACCCACCATCACCAAGCCCACGCCCACCATCTAGGCCCACACGCCCATATCACCCGAAATACCTCCAAATTTAAATCAAATATTAAATTAAAATTAATTAAAAAAATGTAATTGAATTAAATAAAATAATTAAACCATTTACCAAAATAAATAAGACATAAAATATAATTATACCAAATTAAAATATTGTAACTTTCTAACTTAAAATATTTTATACTAAATTAAAGAAATATTATGCCTAATAAAATCAATCATAACCAATTAAAAAAATATTGACTTCCTAATCTAACAAATTAAATGCCTAATTAACACCAATCAAATATTCAACCTTCCTAATTCACCAAAATTTGTCCCCCAATCAATCAAATCCTTTCTTTGTTTGACACCAAATCCAATCTCTTTCCAATCTCTCACAATTCACGTCTCACACACCCACAGCCACCTAGCACTCAACTCAGCCACCTTCACGTACTGCCTTCACACAACACCATCACCACACAAGTCACTCAAAAACCCTTGAGAGGGCTAACGCCCACTGCCCAACACCATCACCAAAGCCCCACACTGATCCACTCGCCCCACTAGCCGAATAACACCCACAGCTAACGCCCACTGCCCACTCCAATTGCCTTCAACAACACCATACTCCCTACACGCACCTGCCACCTAGCCGCACACAGACCAACACCTTCAACAACACCATACTCCCTTCACGCCAACTACCTCACTGCCACCTAGCCGCACTACAACACATTTCACAATCGGCCTCTCACGTCAGCCACACTATCACCAAAATCTGCCTCAACGCCACTGCCACTCAATACGCCATGACTGCCACACAAACACAGCCGCAAACCCACCTTACTGCACGCCCAAAATTACTCCCTATTCAACCCCAAAATGTCTCAATAAACAACCCCGAAAACAGCCCTTTTACCACCCAAAACTGTCCCAAAACTGCACCTAAAAGCAGTCCAGAAACTGCCCCCAAACAGTGACGAAAACTACAGCCCTTAGACCCCCTAAAAAAACGCAAAAATAGTAGCTTTGAAGACCTGAAACAGTAAGCAGAAAATACAGAGAAAACAACAGCAAAACAGAGGTCAAACAGCAAGCAAAACAGCAAAACAGTGAGCTAAGACGCTAAACCAGTGAACCGGAGAAGTTGAGGAGCTTTAACCCTTCCGATCTCCGTGAAACGTAAGTCTGAAAGTCGGCAAAAAAAGGTTAGACCTGAGGGTATTTTTCACACTTGTTTTCAGTTTTATCTTTATCATTTATTGAGTTTTGTTCGCATGATTACTATATTAAAATGCATGTTGTGGCCCTTTAGTAGATAAATATGCATATATTGTAAAATGATGTATGTTGTGGCCCTCGAATAAAATGAAAAATGTGTCGCCTCTCGTGGTATATAGGATGGAAACCCGGACATAAATTTCATAGCCGATTCCGAATAGACGGTAGTAGTATGATATACTAGGGATACAACTCCACGTACCACTTGAGTAAACGGCGCATATTTTGTTTTATGTTGTTTTGATTTGTTTGTCATTCTTTACTTGACTTCCGCATGTTATTTGACTATGTAATGATGTGATCGAGCACATGGGCTTAGTAAGTTGGATTAAAGGTCCCCTATTTTGAGGGGTTAAAACCCTTTATCACGATGTTTTGTCGTGTCGGTCAATGTATACTCGGTTGAATGTAAGATGTGTTCAATCGGGTATACGAAGTCCGATATTATTATCTTTATTGTTTATATGCATGATGTGATCGAGCGCATGGGCTTAGTAAGCTGGATTAAAGGTCCCATATTTTGAGGGGTTAAAACCCTTTATCACGATGCTTTGCCGCACCGATCGATGTATACTCGGTTGAATGTAAGATGTGTTCAATCGGGTATACGAAGTCCGATATTATTATCTTTATTGTTTATATGCATGATGTGATCGAGCGCATGGGCTTAGTAAGTTGGATTAAAGGTCCCCTATTTTGAGGGGTTAAAACCCTTTATCACGATGCTTTGCTGCGCCTATCGATGTATACTCGGTTGAATGTAAGATGTGTTCAATCGGGTATATGAAGTCCGATATTATTATCTTTATTGTTTATATGCATGATGTGATCGAGCGCATGGGCTTAGTAAGTACGATTAAAGGTCCTCTATTTTGAGAGGTTAAAATCATTTACCACGATACTTTGCCGCGCTTTTAGCCCGTTATTATTTGTTAGGTGTCATCTATACATCTGTTCATGTATGTGTCATGTTGTTTACAGCATTTTGGAGGTCACTGCTGTAACCCCGTTCGAACGCGTTCCGGAACGCCGCACGAACACATGTTTTCTGTCTGGTCCCGTTCGAACGCGTTATCAAACGCTATACGAACGCGAAGCTTCTGTTTACCGTTCGAACACGTATACGAATGCCGCACGAACGCAAATACACTGAATTGAGTCATTTTCATCACATGTCATGTATAATTGTTTCTTAGGGGATTTCTCTTATATCATGTAATCAATCATATTATTTGTATCCCTGCGTCTATATGTTTGATGTGTTCATAAGATGGTATTCAAGCATGATTAGGTCATTAGTATGTTACTTTATTCTTAAGCATGATTTAGCCTATTTGGTTGTTTATTTTCAAGCATGATTAATCGTTTTGTTTTGCGTTTGGAATTTGCATTATGTTTAGGTTGTTCTTTGTTTTCCGCATTATATGATCGAAGCATGTTCATGAGATTGTCGTGTGCTATTGCATGTTTGCCGTTGTGATGATTACTTTCATGCATGTGAACTTAGAAGTATAATTATCCTTGGAAATATGTTGCTTAGGCTTGGTTAGATTATTGCACAAATCATTTTATTACAAGTGGCATAAGTAAGGGACCATTCCGAACCCAACGGTTTTGAGGTCTTCCCTTGCGAGGGTGAGTGCGGCCTTAAATCTTTGTCCCGGTTCACACCGGGTGGCGACTCCATTATTCTCCGGTTTAGTCCTCCGCGGGCTACTCCGTACTCCCAACCGGGCCGCGAGCCTGGGATAACATGCGTCGTCCAGTTCCTGTGTCCTAATTTATTGTGAACAATAAATTGTTCATGGTTCTCAAACGATTGTCTCAATCGCGTCATCATACTATAGGAATCTAACATACCATAGTACTGTTGCTTGAGTTTCGGAGACAGTGAACTAAGGATGTATGATTTAACCCTTAAATCATCATCCTTCCAAGTTTCAAAAACTTGGCGTTCCTCCTCCGAAGCATCCTCGCCCACTGCAAGGGGCAACGGACCCTCAATAACATAACCCAGCTTCTCGGAATCGAGGACAATCCTCAAGTCCAATTCCCAGTCTGCAAAGTTTTCAGCGCCTTTCAGTTTGTTCGCATCAAGCATACGCGCAAACTGATTGTGGATTGTGCCGCCATCGCCAATCTATCATATAGATCACGAAAAACGGTTAGCAGAAATAAAGCAGTTTCATATAATATCAAAAGCATAAACTAGATCATGGATTTTTAATCTAATATGCCCCTCCCACTAAATCATGCAATACTGTAATCCCAAAACAGAATACAAAATTTAATAGTTAAATTAAATATAAATAGTGAAAAGTGGATCCCATGAATATATTTCGGCTCACAGCAGAGGCACGGTCTCGCCTACGTATATTCATCAGGTAGACAACTCATTGTCAATCATTCACTAATGACTCCTAAGTAACCGGTCCTGGCCGTTTCTCGTTGTCGCTGCGAAGGCAGGCCCACAAGGAGACGTACCAAGGTTAAACTCGTCAATGATAAACTCAAGTTACTTACGTAATTCTGACAGCTAGGGCACGTTCAGAATTCCGCTTTTACTTGAATTTACCTAGTATCTAATATACATCCGGTATAAATAAATATTTATCGGCTACACCCTGACAGCAGAGGCACGGTCTCGGATGTAGTCACAAAGAGATATTCATAAACCGTATTGACAAGACGGACCATATAACATGCATCAATTACATATTACATTTAAACCTTATTATTAGGATTTCCGCTAAGTGTCATACACCCTAAATCTAACCAGTTTAGATCCTAATAAGCATGCACAAAGTCAAGAAAACATCATTAAACATTGATTCAATGAAGGCTAATCATTTTAAGTGGCCTAGAATCAGACTCGCTCTGATACCATTTTGTAGGGGTTATTTAGGGGGTGAATCCGGTAACGCAGCGGAAGCGGTGAAAATCCGATTTTCAGATTTCAAAACTTTTTCTCGGATTAATTAAATAAACATATTTATTTAATATTCCAATAATCAAATTATGAAAATAAATTCAATAAAACAATTTAAGTGAATTTACCAAATTACCCTTGCTTTGTATTTTTGTCCGTTTTAGTCCGAAATTGATCCAATCAATTTTGAAAGATTCTAAATCATTTCTAGGATGAACTTATGATGTTCAAAACATCAAAACACCAAAGCAACCAAAATCCCCAATTATCCTCACAAAGCCGAGAGCACCATTTGGTGCCAAATTTGACCATTTGGTCATTTCATGCTTCAAAACTCATCCAAATGAAATCCAATCAACATGAAACTTTGCATGCATCATATACACACCCAAATGCTCAACATATATGAAAATCCCCAAATTTGTAATTAGTTAAGAACCCTAATTTTTCAATTTCCACAAATTGGACAAATTAGACCAAATACATTAAATCAATTACTTCAATCATCATTCTTCCATCCAATCCAAGTCTCAACACAATGAAACAACTCAAGATCAAATCTAGGTCATTTAAGAGTGGGTCAACAACTCTAGATTAGCAACATGGTTTCCAAAACCTTATAAGAAAGTTTATCACTACAATAGTCATTCACTTCCTTCATCATACATGCTTCACACTTCACCAAAACTTCCATCAACAAAAACCACAAGGAACAAAGAAAGAAACATCCTAAGAATATCATATATTAAAGCCTAGAACCTAAGGAACAAATTCCCTTACTAATAGCAAGTTCAAGAAACTTACTAAAAATCCAAGCTTTTGATGTTTTAGCCTTTCTTCTCACAAACTTCCTTTAGCTTCTTCAATGGAGTTTATTTTGATAAAGTGTATTAGGTTAAGTGTATCATGAATGAAAAACAATTTATACCTCCACCAAATAGCCTTGGCCGAATTTCATCAAATGAAATTCAAGTTGGTAATTTCATTTTTCATTTCAAATTAATGTCATCAACTTGCATAAATATCTTATAAACACCTTATTAGATATTTATCTAAGTCAACAAAAGCAACTAATATCATTAACGTTAAATATCCTAATGTAAGATATTATATTTTAATTAATTTAATCATTTAACAATTAAATAATTAATTAATTAATCAAATACAAATATATTAAATATATGTATAATATTTACATTAAATATTAAAAACATATATTCATTTAGGAAATAAGTCAAATAACTCATTTTGACTATTAATTAATGTGTATTTAAATTAATCAAGTATTAAATGTAAATACACAATAATTAAGCAAATGACTATCTAGTCCTTTTAGCATGTATCTTGCGTTTAACCATTAAACGACTTTATAAATAATCAATATTATTTATTAATATGCTCTAGTGCTCTACGAGTATGTTTCATTATTGAGACTCTCTAGATTCAGGTATATCCGTCACGAAATCAAATTTCGTGTCCATAATCTATCCACCCGTAGATTATGACGATCACGGATAATCTCGCTGAACCATACAGGTCGAGGTCATGGCAAATGTATAATTCCTCCGTCACAGGTATCCGGATAAATCCCAGAGATATAGATGTAAACGTCAAATCTCTATCGGGACTATCCAGTCGACTATTCTATTAGCAATCTCAAAAGAATGTTTAGAACTAGCTTCTAAATTTTACCACGGGCCCATGGTTTTATCTGATTGCTAATCATATGGACTACCTATGCTCTGATACACAGAACTGACGGATCCTATCTTGATACACATAGGACACCCTGAGGATCTATCTACACCCAACGAACAGGCGGAGGTCTGATCTAAATAGATCGGTGACGTGACTGCCGTCTAAGTGTAGAAGATGTCTTAGTGCCCACAATGGCATCTCAAGTCTAAGAATCACAAGTGCTACTCAACCCAAGAAGATTCTTATTGACGGTGGTGTACCATCCATTAAGAATCTCGGTCGGTGAGTCGTTCAGTGTTTATCCGCTATAAACACCTACACGTCTATACTAGTCTCCAAGACTTATGGTTCATTGAGAAACCATTGGAATCATATATTCCAGTATACGACATGTACCGGTCTCAACGGGTTTACTATACTGACTAAGTAGTGTAAACATTGACCAGGAACTGTCTGAGAATGACAACGTCATGATACATCTCAATGTCCATTGCGACGCTTTTGCAACTGTATCATGACTAATCATTCTAGGGTCATTACGTCTTTACCATATAGAAAGATAGATTATATTATAGAAACTGCATATATTATTCATAATAATAATGTTTTACAGATGTATTTAACAGAAATACAACCGGGAATTGGCGCTCTGAGCACCAACCCCAACAAAATCTCCCACTTGCTCTAGTGCCAATATCGATTGTATCTAATACCCATCGACTCCACGTGTTTATCAAACAACTTCGGAGGTATGGCCTTCGTCAGCGGGTCTGCTACATTATCTTCACTCGGTACCTTGCACACGACAATATCCCCTCGCGACACGATCTCTCGAATGATGTGGTACTTGCGTTCCACATGCTTCGACTTCTGATGCGCCCTCGGTTCCTTTGTTTGCGCAATGGCTTCAGTATTATCACAGTATAACGGAATCGCATTCTCGATACTTGGGACAACTCCCAATTCTGTGATAAAATTCTTTATCCACACAGCCTCTTTTGCAGCTTCAGAAGCTGCAATATATTCCGCCTCAGTGGTGGAATCAGCTGTCGATCCCTGTTTGGAACTCTTCCAACAAACTGCACCTCCGTTAAGGGTAAAGACAAATCCAAATGTAGACTTTCTATCATCGGGATCCGATTGGAAATCGGAGTCTGTATACCCATTAACCTGCAGTTCGTTTCCTCCATATATAATCAACTTATCCTTAGTACCTTTAAGATACTTTAGGATATGTTTAATGGCCATCCAATGATCATTACATGGATTGGACTGATATCGACTGGTTACGCTAACAGCGAAACTGATATCAGGCCTCGTACATAACATGGCATACATTATGCTACCCAAACACGAAGCATAAGGTTGGTTAGACATTCTAACCTTCTCATCTTCTGTTTGTGGACACATCTTCTTAGAAAGATGAATCCCATGTCTGAACGGTATGTTTGCTGTCTTACAGTTACCAAAGCTATACCGTTCCAAGATCTTATCTACGTACGTTGATTGGGAAACCCAATCAGCCTCATTTGTCTATCTCTATAGAGTTTTATCCCTAAAACATAGGAAGCTTCTCCCAGGTCCTTCATGGAGAAATTCTTACAGAGGTACGCTTTCACGCTTTGCAACATACCTAAATCATTCCCAATGATTAGGATGTCATCAACATATAGGACTAAAAATACGACCATGCTCCCACTGGCCTTCTGATACACACAGGATTCTTCCGAATTCTTGAGAAAACCAGACGATCTAATAATCTCATCGAATCGAAGATTCCAACTTCGTGAAGCTTGTTTAAGTCCATAAATGGACTTCTTAAGCTTACATACCATATCCGAGGTTTCGCTGGATGTGAAACCTTCCGGCTGTTCCATATAGATTTCTTCATCAAGAAATCCATTTAGAAAAGCCGTTTTGACATCCATTTGCCAAATCTCGTAGTCATGATACGCAGCTATAGAAAGCAAAATCCAGATAGACTTAAGCATTGCTACCGGCGAAAAAGTTTCATCGTAGTCGACGCCAGGTCGCTGCATGTAACCTTTTGCTACCAGTCGGGCCTTGTAAGTTTCAACCTTACCGTCAGGCCCGCGCTTCCTTTGTAAACCCATTTACAACCGATAGGAACAATCCCTTCGGGAAGCGGAATCAAGTCCCAAACTTGATTTTCATGCATTGAGTCTATCTCGGATTTCATGGCACTTTGCCATTTCACGGAGTCGATGTCCAACATCGATTCTCTATAGGTGAAAGGATCTGTCTCTTCAACTAAGAGAACATCCAGACTCTTTTCTTGTATCAAATACAAGCGTTCAGGAGGTCTAGATACCCTTTCCGACCTACGGAGTGTGTGTGTTGAAGGTCCTTCATCTACTTGAACTTCAGGTTCCTCCGTTGGTTCGTTGTTTTCAGGTTGGACTTCATCAAGCTCAACCTGTCTATGATCACCTCCTTCTGACAAAAATTCTACTTCTAGAAATTTTGCGAAGCGAGCTACGAACACATTTCGATGCTCGGTATCATAGAATAGATATCCCCTCGTGTTCGAGGGATATCCAACAAACTTAAACTTTTGCCCTCGAGGCGAAAGCTTACTTTGCTGAGTTACCCTGACATAGGCAGGACAACCCCAAACCTTAATATAATTAAGATTCGGTCTCCTACCGAACCATATCTGATACGGTGTCGTAGGAACAGCCTTTGAAGGAATCTTATTCAAAAGATGTGCGGCTGTTAAGAGACAGTAGCCCCATAAGTAATAGGGCAAATCTGTGAAACTCAACATCGATCGGACCATATCCAATAAAGTCCGATTTCTCCTTTTAGATACACCATTGTGCTGTGGTGTACCTGGAGGAGTATATGAGCGAGAATCCCATTCTCCTTCATATAATCCATGAACTCACCACTCATATATTCGCCGCCTCGATCTAATCGAAGGCATTTAATATATTTACCAGTTTGTTTTTCTACTTCATTTCGGAACTCTTTGAACTTTTCAAAGGTTTCTGATTTATGTCGCATCAAATACACATAACCATACCGTGATAAATCATCGGTAAAGGTAACGAAGTACGAATAACCACTGTGAGCAGTTTGACTTAGTAGACCACATACATCAGAATGTACGAGTTCCAGTAAGTTTGTGGGCGCGGTGTCCAACACCAGAAAATGGGGCTTTGGTCATCTTACCCTGAATACAGGATTCACAAGTTGGATAGGACTCAATGGTAAGATCTGATATCAACCATTCCTAACCAATTGGGTAAGGCGTTTAACGCCAATGTGACCAAGTCTCATATGCCAAAGTTCAGTATTATTAATTACAGGTAAACTACGTTTATTAACTCCAGTATTTAATATATCTTTTGAAGTTTGCAATGTATAATGACCATGCTGGTTTGGACAACTAAGGATCTGAATATTATTTTTATCATATAAATACAAAAGAACTATTCTTAATATTAATACAAAAGCCTTCTGTATCTAATACAAAAAGTGATATAATATTAGCGACACATCCTGGTACAAAATGACATTCATATAACAAAGTGTCCCATTCGCAATGAGATCTCGCATACTCCCACTACAACTGCATCCAAAGAGTCTCCACTCCCGAACCGCAACTGCATCTCTCCAGGCTTCAGTTTCCTACTTTCCTTCAGCACCTGCAACGAATTGCAAATGTGAATGGGACAAGCAGAATCTAAAATCCAGCTGGATGTAACGGCTTCACAAGCCAAAGATAAATCAATAACTGGAAAAATAAAAGTACCTGATGTAGAAGCTCTGTCTCTCCTCACTGGGCAATGTAATCAGGACAGTTCCTTTTCCAGTGCCCAACCTTGCCCGCAGTGGTGGCATTTGTCTTCAGAAGCCCTTTTGGGCTTTGCAATCTTCGCTGTTGTTGAGGACCAAAAGCCTTCTTCTTCTTTGCCTTTCTTGTTCTTTCCCTTGGACCATCCTTGGGAAGAAGCCGAAAGAGAAGTAGTTCTAGGAGGGCGAGTCGGTACTCCCTTCTTAAGGTCCTCTTCTGCCGTGAGCAACATCCTATGTAGCTCCTGGTAGGTACAGACAGTCCCGTGCATGTTTAAGTACATCACGAACTGGCGAAATGAAGCTGGCTAGTGAACCAAGAATGACACTCCTACCGAGAATGTCATTCAAGATGAGATTATGTTGCCTCAATTGATCGATCAAATCGATCATCTGAAGAACATGTGGGCTGACACTCTACCCCTCATCCAGACGCGCATGGAACAGTTCCATGGCGACTTTGTGAACAATAAATTGTTCTGGTTCTCAAACGATTGTCTCAATCGCGTCATCATACTATAGGAATCTAACATACCATAGTACTGTTGCTTGAGTTTCGGAGACAGTGAACTAAGGATGTATGATTTAACCCTTAAATCATCATCCTTCCAAGTTTCAAAAACTTGGAGTTCCTCCTCCGAAGCATCCTCGCCCACTGCAAGAGGCAACGGACCCTCAATAACATAACCCAGCTTCTCGGAATCGAGGACAATCCTCAAGTCCAATTCCCAGTCTGCAAAGTTTTCAGCGCCTTTCAGTTTGTTCGCATCAAGCATACGCGCAAACTGATTTGTGGATTGTGCCGCCATCGCCAATCTATCATATAGATCACGAAAAACGGTTAGCAGAAATAAAGCAGTTTCATATAATATCAAAAGCATAAACTAGATCATGGATTTTTAATCTAATATGCCCCTCCCACTAAATCATGCAATACTGTAATCCCAAAACAGAATACAAATATTTAATAGTTAAATTAAATATAAATAGTGAAAAGTGGATCCCATGAATATATTTCGGCTCACAGCAGAGGCACGGTCTCGCCTACGTATATTCATCAGGTAGACAACTCATTGTCAATCATTCACTAATGACTCCTAAGTAACCGGTCCTGGCCGTTTCTCGTTGTCGCTGCGAAGGCAGGCCCACAAGGAGACGTACCAAGGTTAAACTCGTCAATGATAAACTCAAGTTACTTACGTAATTTGACAGCTAGGGCACGTTCAGAATTCCGCTTTTACTTGAATTTACCTAGTATCTAATATACATCCGTATAAATAAATCTTTATCGGCTACACCCTGACAGAGGCACGGTCTCGGATGTAGTCACAAAGAGATATTCATAAAACCGATTGACAAGACGGACCATATAACATGCATCAATTACATAATTACATTTAAACCTTATTATTAGGGATTTTCCGCTAAGTGTCATACACCCTAAATCTAACCAGTTTAGATCCTAATAAGCATGCACAAAGTCAAGAAAACATCATTAAACATTGATTCAATGAAGGCTAATCATTTTAAGTGGCCTAGAATCAGACTCGCTCTGATACCATTTTGTAGGGGTTATTTAGGGGGTGAATCCGGTTAACGCAGCGGAAGCGGTGTGAAAATCCGATTTTCAGATTTCAAAAATTTTTCTCGGATTAATTAAATAAACATATTATTTAATATTCCAATAATCAAATTATGAAAATAAATTCAATAAAACAATTTTAAGTGAATTTACCAAATTACCCTTGCTTTGTATTTTTGTCTGTTTTAGGCCGAAATTGATCCAATCAATTTTGAATGATTCTAAATCATTTCTAGATGTGAAATTATGATGTTCAAAACATCAAAACACCAAAGCAACCAAAATCCCCAATTATTCCTCACAAAGCCGAGAGCACCATTTGGTGCCAAATTTGACCATTGGTCATTTCATGCTTCAAAACTCATCCAAATGAAATCAATCAACATGAAACTTTGCATGCATCATATACACACCCAAATGCTCAACATATATGAAAAGCCCAAATTTGTAATTAGTTAAGAACCCTAATTTCAATTTCCACAAATTGGACAAATTAGACCAAATTACATTAAATCAATTACTTCAATCATATCTTCCATCCAATCCAAGTCTCAACAAAATGAAACAACTCAAGATCAAATCTAGGTCATTTAAGAGTGGGTCAACAACTCTAGATTAGCAACATGGTTTCCAAAACCTATAAGAAAGTTTATCACTACAATAGTCATTCACTTCCTTCATCATACATGCTTCACACTTCACCAAAACTTCCATCAACAAAAACCACAAGGAACAAAGAAAGAAACATCCTAAGAATATCATATATTAAAGCCTAGAACCTAAGGAACAAATTCCTTACTAATAGCAAGTTCAAGAAACTTACTAAAAATCCAAGCTTTTGATGTTTTAGCCTTTCTTCTCACAAACTTCCTTTAGCTTCTTTCAATGGAGTTTATTTTGATAAAGTGTATTAGGTTAAGTGTATCATGAAATGAAAAACAATTTATACCTCCACCAAATAGCCTTGGCCGAATTCATCAAATGAAATTCAAGTTTGGTAATTTCATTTTTCATTTCAAATTAATGTCATCAACTTGCATAAATATCTTATAAACACCTTTATTAGATATTTATCTAAGTCAACAAAAGCAACTAATATCATTAACGTTAAATATCCTAATGTAAGATATTTATTTTAATTAATTTAATCATTTAACAATTAAATAATTAATTAATTAATCAAATACAAATATATTAAATATATGTATAATATTTACATTAAATATTAAAAAACATATATTCATTTAGGAAATAAGTCAAATAACTCATTTTGACTATTAATTAATGTGTATTTAAATTAATCAAGTATTAAATGTAAATACACAATAATTAAGCAAATGACTATCTAGTCTCTTTAGCATGTATCTTGCGTTTAACCATTAAACGACTTTATAAATAATCAATATTATTTATTAATATTGCTCTAGTGCTCTACGAGTATGTTTCATTATTGAGACTCTCTAGATTCAGGTATATCCGTCACGAAATCAAATTTCGTGTCCATAATCTATCCACCCGTAGATTATGACGATCACGGATATCTCGCTGAACCATACAGGTCGAGGTCATGGCAAATGTATAATTCCTCCGTCACAGGTATCCGGATAAACCCAGAGATATAGATGTAAACGTCAAATCTCTATCGGGATATCCAGTCGACTAGTCTATTAGCAATCTCCAAAAGAATGTTTAGAACTAGCTTCTAAACTTTACCACGGCCCATGGTTTTATCTGATTGCTAATCATATGGACTACCTATGCTCTGATACACGAACTGACGGATCCTATCTTGATACACATAGGACACCCTGAGGATCTATCTACACCAACGAACAGGCGGAGGTCGATCTAAATAGATCGGTGACGTGACTGCCGTCTAAGTGTAGAAGATGTCTTATGTGCCCACAATGGCATCTCAAGTCTAAGAATCACAAGTGCTACTCAACCCAAGAAGATTCTTATTGACGCTGGTGTACCATCCATTAAGAATCTTCGGTGAGTCGTTCAGTGTTTATCCGCTATAAAACACCTACACGTCTATACTAGTCTCCAAGACTTATGGTCATTGAGAAACCATTGGAATCATATATTCAGTATACGACATGTACCGGTCTAACGGGTTTACTATACTGACCAAGTAGTGTAAACCTTGACCAGGAACTGTCTGAGAATGACCACGTCATGATACATCTCAATGTCCATTGCGACGCTTTTGCAACTGTATCATGACTAATCATTCTAGGGTCATTACGTCTTTACCATTTAGAAGATAGATTATATTATAGAAACTGCATATATTATTCATAATAATAATGTTTTACAGAAGTATTTAAGAAATACAACCGGGAATTGGCGCTCTGAGCACCAACCCCAACAGTTTACTGTACGTCAAATCAGAGGAATATGTGAGCCACAATCACAAATACTACTAGTACATATTGTTTCAATTTATTATTTGATTTCCTTTACTTTAAAATTACTGTTTTGATTTACTTTATTTACTATTTTGATTTCCTTTACTGTAATTTTACCGACAGTATTTAAACTTTTTGACATTCACGATCTATTTTATTGTTTATCTCTCAATTGTTATTTTGCAGTAACTAGTGCTTTATTACTCACCCTTTTTCAGGATCCATGAATACATCCCTCTTCGACATATCCAGATAAGAGAGAGAATAAAAATGAAGAAAAATTTCAAGACGACGAGTCACTCATATCTGTGTATTTTGTGGAACTAGCTCTGGAACTAAACCGAATTTGTTGAGGCTACAAAAGAATTGGGTTTAGAGTTATGACGGAAAGAAACATGCACTAGTATATAGCAGTGGCAATCTGGATTGATGGGATGTGTTTCAAAGGTCGTGCAAGAAAGTGACAGTCAAAGTTTTGGGGATCATTCCAAAACATTTGGCAAACGAAAACCTCATCGAAAAATCAAATGAAGAGATACATCGTCTCAAACTTACTGAAATAATTAATCATGTTGAAGTTTTTATTGCCTTACCAGGTAGGCTAGGCACATTGGAGGAAATATACAGAGTTACGTCATGACGAACTTGAAACATTCACCAAAAAAATCCATTGGACTACTTAATGTTGATCATTTTTTTTTTTTTTCTTTTAGTATTTCTTGAGGATGTCAAAAGACTCGGGTTCATTTCGAAACCGCTAAAAGATATCTGTAGGCACTGCATTTTTGCATATAAGTCCCTATGATGAGTCTCATTTGGAGACACTACCTTTTAAGTCACGGAAGTCACGGGAAACGGACGTCGGAAGGGGAAATTCAGAATAAGTATGTCATCAGATTCATTTCACAAGTTCACTGTCTTCGTTCGTGCTGCGTTCGTGACCACGTTCGAACGACAAGCAGATTGCGGGCGTTCGTGTAGCGTTCGAATAAGCGTTCGAACGGTGTCGGTATTTCTGGTTTTTGCTGCTAGCCTCACACCCAAGCCCAATTAGCCCACCAAAGCCCATAAAACACATCCAAATAATAAAATACATATTTAACACATGGGGAATTAAATAAAATCATAAAAATCATCTACCAAATTAAAATAAACACTAAATAAAATCATACCTAATTAAATCAATCAACAAATTATATTCCTAATAAAAAAATATATTCCTAACTAAACAAATTGTATGCCTAATCAAAACAATTAAATTATTAAACTTCCTATTAACCAACATTTTGTCCCCCAATCAATCTTTGATTTCCTTGTTTGACACCAAATCATATCCTCCTTTAATGCACCAAATCGCTTCCTTGTCAAGCAAGGATTCACCCATCCTCTTTGCCTATTAAAAAACAAAGTTTTCCAACCCTAGCCTCCTCCTCACTTTTCACGCATATACAGTAAAAAAAAAGCTCTCAATTCACGCCTAAGACAATAACAAAAGTAAGAAATTTTCTTCCCCTCCTCCATCTACATCACCGAAAATAACCCTGGAATAACCCTTACATTAACTGATGAAAATCACACCCCCATACAGTAGCCTAAACACCTTAAAAACAGCTCAAATCACCTAAGACAAGAACTAAAAAAACTGCACTTAAAGACCTTAAAAAAAACATTCAAAATAGCAGCCCATAGAACCTTTAAAAACACAAAAACAGTGTCCGAAATACAGTAGCAAAACATCATCAAACAGCAGCGAAACGGAGGGAAAACAACAGCCCGAACAGCAAAGCAGCAAAGGGAAACGTTGAACTAGTGAACTGGAGGAGTTGCAGAGCATCCCCCTTCCGACACCGTGTACGGTACTTCCAAAAGTCGACATAAAAGGAAGGAGGGAAGGCTCACTAAAAGACCGGTAACAGATATGAGTACATCCGATAAGAGGTATCCCGGATAGATCAGTTGGAAAACGGTCTCGCCAAAATTACTGAATAGTTACAAGCCTTGACTGCTGCTGTGGCTGGTATGGTTATACCCCGTGCTGAGGGAATCTTAGAATGTGAGGCGCGAGGAGCCTCAAATGGGTTGGGGGATGATATCCCCGCTTTTGATGACGACATGGCAGAATATGCAACAGGCAGAGTGATTGGGTCTCAGCAGAATTTCAGAAGCTTCGGGATTAGGTTGATAGTTACCCGCAAAATGAGGGGTAAAATGAAGAGTTGTTAGATTATGAGGCAATGACCTTTCGAACGAACAATTGCCAGCTCAGTTCAAGATGCGGATATGGCTAGTTCAACGGAATGGGATCCGAGGGTCTCCATCTCCGTCAGTATGTTTCAGTTATGAGTTCAGTGGGTTTATCCAAGCGCCAAGTGCAGAAAATGTTTGGGATTGTCACTTGAGGGAGCGCCGTGTATGGTGGACTGGTATCACAGCCTTGAGAAGAAGATTATGGAAGATTGGAGGGAACTGGCTGATGCTTTTCTGAAGCAATATGTTACAGATCTGGAAATTGATTTGTCACTCCGAGATTTGGAGAACACTAAGCAGAAGTCGGAGGAAAGCTTCAAGGAGTATGTAGACCGCTGGAGAATCCAGCTCATAAAAATACAGACTCGGCCCTCAGAGAATGACCAAATTAAGATGATTATCAAGGGCACCGAGCCCTCTATCTATGGGAAACTGAGGAGGATGACCTCCATGATCAATGACTTCCGACAGTTGAGGGAAACTGTCATGGATATTGAAGAGAAGAAGAAGCAGAGAACATGAAGTTTTATGGCCTAAGTATGAGGCTATTGGGGAACATCAGGTATCAAACCTGTTTCTGCGGAGATTGCTGCCATCCGGAATCGGAAGATTCTCCAACTTAGGGAGGCCCTTGTCTAAGGTGTTGGAGAAATTAAAAAGACAAGGACTTCTGAAACCCCTAGGGACCAACCACTTCCCAACCCTCCACCACCACATCTCAACCTGAGCCAATATTGTCACTTCCACCAACAGAAAGGCCATGACACGACAATTGTGCCCGCCTCCGCCATGAAATCCAGGACCTTATAGACTCCAAAAAGATACCCGACCCTGAAACAGAACGCCCCAACACACACCAAAATCCCCTACCAAATTACCACTATGTCCCCCCCACCGACCTATATGATAAACTCTGGCCTACCCGAAAGCCTTGTCCTCAAAACTTTGACCACCAAGCCTATTGCCTTGGAATTTGGGATAGTAACAGTGAAGATGAGACAGAATAGGGGCAGAATTTCTGGGAAGACTTCTCCAGTAGTGATGAAGAAGAAGTGAGGGGGATGACACGCAGTGGGCATTCTATAATGATATGACTGAGAAGGGTAAATGAGTGTTATCAGAGGGTAGAGAAGTGGCTGAGAATACAGAAAATGCCGAGCAGATGTAGTGTGCAACAGTTGAGGAAAACTGAGCACAAGTGAGTATCTAGGATTTTTTTGTGTGCATCTCAGGAGCACAGGTGGGCCATGGTTGAGGCCTTAAGAGGATAGTGGTGGGACGGAGGATGCCAACCCCATAATGTTTGTTGGGTCAGTGAAAAAAGGAGGCTTTGCAGGTAATCACTTTTTTTCTGAGGAAGAACTCCCACGGAGCAGGGAAAGAAATCATAATAGGACCTTTGTTATCAGAGCTGAAGTGAGGGGTTAAAAAGGACCTCTTGTGTGATGGTGGATGACGGCTCATCCATTAATGTGTGCCCGTTGAAGATTTTTGGCCAAGCTGGGTATAAAGACAACCGATTATGGATCCCTCTAGTATGACTATCAAGGCTTATGATGACAGTAAGCGAGGAGGAGTTGAGGGTACATTTGTAGCAGCGGTCAAGGTTGGTCCTATTGAGGACGAAGTTGAGTTCACAGTGCTGGATATATCCCATCCACTTTTGCCTTGTTGTTGGAAGGCCTTGGTTTCATAAGCTTGGGGTGTGCCATTCACTCTGCATCAGATGATTAAGTTCCCGTATGGGGGAGAGATTGTCACCATCCGAGCTGAGGTAGACAATGATGTGGCTGCTTTGGAAATACAACCTTTCACGAGGTTCCAAGTGTCGGCGACTTTTGAGGAATGGGTGGATCCTAAGGTAGCTAGGATCATGGGAAAAATGAAGTTCGAGCCGGGTGAGGGTTCAAAATGGCCAGACTTTAGAGGACAGACTACTCGGAGGGGTTTGGGGTACAAATCTGACGAAGAAAAGCCGAAGGTTAAAAAGAAAGGGCTGAAATTGATGGAATGCTTTGTGAAGGCTTCGGGGTATCAAGGTGAGCCCGAACCAATAGAAGTTAATGGGATTGTGGTGCCTGGATTTGAGATTTTCCAGGATATGTTGGGTAAGAAGCCACTGACCGAAGAAGCTATGGAGGAAGAGAATTGGGAAGAAGAATTGATGAAGTTGGAGAGCCTGACTCTCGAAGAGGATAAGAAGTCTGAGAAGAACCTGGTTGCGGAGGATGAAGTGTCTGCCGATGATGAAGACATTTATCTTCCTGATTTATTTGAGTGTACTCCCGTATTTATTAGCAATAAAGACAATCCTTTTGCCTATTTGCCCGAGTTTTTTTCCTCTGACTTGCATGGCTTGAGTATATTTGATATCAGCTCCACCAAAACGAATGCATTTAACTTAGGCACGCCTGTGAATCCTAAGGAAATTCTGATTGCAAGTGAAGTTACTGCTGAAGAGCGGGAGAAATTAGAAGAAGTATTGATCAGATATGCCAAAGTGTTTGTTTGGTCCTATGAGGACATGCCTGGGGTAGACAGAAGCATTGCCCAGCACACAATACCAACTTATCCGAGTATGAAGCCAGTGAAACAGAAACTTCGACGGATGAGACCTGAGTGGGCCGAGAAGGTCAGAGAAGAGGTTAAGAAACAGATAGACGTGGGGTTTCTGGAAGTGGTAAAATATCCCGAATGGTTAGCAAATGTTGTGCCAGTGCCGAAGAAAGACGGGAAAGTCAGAATGTGTGTGGATTACAGAGATCTCAACAAGGCTTGTCCGAAAGATGATTTTCCTCTACCTCATATTGATGTACTAGTTGATAGTGCAGCTTTATCTGCCATGTATTCATTTGCAGATGGGTTTTCAGGGTATAATCAGGTTCTTATGGCTGAGGAAGACAAGCACAAAACTGCCTTCGTCACAGAATGGGGTACTTATTGTTACAAGGTAATGCCGTTTGGGCTCAAGAATGCCGGAGCCACTTATCAGCGGATGGCCACTACATTGTTCCACGATCTGATGCACAAAGAGATTGAAG
>SKCR01009854.1:0-23146 GCA_019454045.1 Zanthoxylum bungeanum
CGATTTACAAGACAAGGTTAGCTTCTAGCAAAAACGCCATGCCTACCCAATTCTCTAGAAATATTCTTACTGGAATATAGATCTATAACAGGCGTAGTATACCGTAGTATAGTGTATATCGAACCAGTATCTGATGATCACATGTAAGGCCTGGGGCTGGAGATGTGTCTGCCCCGTAAGATACAATATCGGACATCAAGCAAAACAGTCTCTTTGAATCGGATAATCCTGACCTAGTCATATTATCCCGATGGTTGCAACCATTATAGAGTACTAGTTCTGTATCCCTCGCGATCATCATCTCCATATGTCTGAAGTGATACTTCCATTTTGACATCACACCCAGTACACTACGATTCTCGATAAACCCAGAAGAGGTGTACACAGAACCCGTTAAAGCCCTGGACCACCAAAACTAAATTTTACCGATTGTCGTAAGTACTAGCGATGCAAATCTCAGGTTAAGATCATATGCACCTACCCTGAAGCGGACTCCCATAGACACGCAGACATACTACCAATGGGACTCCGCGGGGTCTATCCAGAGCGATTCTGTTTTCCGTACCATCGGTAAAACACAACCTCCTACCGCACTTGCATAAGTATCCAATACTTAATATATGAGAACTATGCCATTGTGCCCTCACAACATGCACAAGTGCAGTACTAGTCTATTCCGCATTATCGATGTCCAATCTCGATAATACTACGACTAGGGATATTTAATGATTAAACCTTTACGGATTGATACCGTCTCATATCATCACAATCCGGAACTAATCATAGGGACTTTTACCATTTATATATCAAAGTAAATAATTACAAAACGGTAAAAGGCAATTTCATCACTACATAGTTAATTTTGTACAATAATACAATATCATTTACAAAATAGTGACGCTATGGGTCATTACTGTCTAACACAAATTGGCAACCAATTTATTATCTTTGTTAGGTCTCATCATCATACACTAAACATGCATTCTAAATACATAATAAAGCGCATATAATAAAATATAATAATGATATGCGGATGGATACTTAACATATTATTCCTAGAAACAATCTCTCCATATCTTCTCTCCCGCTAGCACAAGTATTGCTTCTACCCGTTACATAACACTTCTAAAGAAACCTCATTTATATTGAGGGGAATAGGTGAGAAGAGAAATACAAAGAGTATGAGGTAATAGGCTGGACACGCAGGTCCAATTAATAAATTCTAAATTTATTACAACAAATTCCATCCAAAATGCCCCACCCATCTATATCCATCCGATATACATTATTCATGCATCGCAACCATGTATTCACACAAGCATGTTATCAATCAATCTAATCCAATTAATTAATCTGATAATTAATGACCATCCAATGTTCAAACAACGATTTGATTTTGCGCGAGTCAAACTCGTTTTGCGAATAAGTACTCAAAGTACGAATTCTTGAATTAAATTAAACTACAACATTTAATCCAATTCAATTTGCATTTAATACTAATTCACTATTTAATTCCAAATTAAATATTACACTTTATTAACGAACCTTTACGACTTAAATTCCAAATTTAATCGTTACGGGTCTCAAAGCCCGATTAACATCCATGTTTATTTAATTAAAGTCCAATAGGCTTTTAATTAATTTCTTTAAGGCGTGGACTTTTGGTCAACTTGGGTCAAACCCAATAACCAAAGCCCAATCAAGGAATAACCCATAAGCCTAGAAATCAATTTAGGCCATTAGGCCCAATTAAATAATTAAGGTCCATTAGTCGCATTTGGACTTTATGGAACGGTTTTGGGCCAATTGGATCCAACCAATTTAGCCTAAACCCATATTGGTACAACCAAACCCATAAAGCCCAATAACAACTTTTCAAGCCCAAATCCAATTTAAAGCCCAATTAATTAAATCACAAAATTCCAATTTCACAATTTAATTAATCTAAACTGTATAACATAATTAATTACCCAAATCAATATTTCCAAAACACCAATTAGCCTAATTTATCATGCTTATCACATTAAAACATGTCCAACACATTTTAAAAACAAAAAATCAAACCCAATTTCATGCTTTAACTCTCGGCAATTTGGGGATTTTTTAAATCGATTCGGTTTCAATCCAATTAAATCCACAATCAACAATTCCCAATTGATTCCAATTCATCCAATGAATCAACAATAAAAAATTCCAAGACATTAGGGTTCTAATGTCTCTCGGCCAAGCCTCAACAGTTGGGGAAAATTGTTCCGAACCATTTTTCATGAAATTGATCCAATCAATCTTCAATTAAACATCATTTAAACAAATTCAATCAAACAATTTAACTAAATCATTCTCAAAATCAATTTACCCAATTTTAAGCCCTAAATCAAATTTCATGCTTTTACTCCGCTCTGATACCATTGTTGGGAAATCTCTAAGTCCCGAGGATCGAATAACAAGCACAAAACGTACATGTGAATACATCGAGGAAGTTGCGGAATACTTACATCGAGCGGTTGAACGATGCAGTGGAGAACAAAAATCTTTTTCTGCCTCTTTGATGCTCGGCAGTACACTATTTTTAAGATCCATGGATTCGGCAATGGTCCTCCAAATATGCTCCAAGCTCCAAGCTCCAAGCTTCGGTGGACGATTTCATGCTCATGTGTGCGGTTTCCCTATCACCTTCGCAAGACCCCGATGTGTGCTAGCACTCTTGATTTTGCCACAAAATCATCACCTCCACTCCTTCCATTCACGGTGAAACCAGAAAATGAAGAGAGAAAAAACAGCCCATGGCCGAGAGAGAGAAGAAGAAATTGAGAGAGAGAGTTGTATTGGTGGTTGTTGGCAAAATGTGTATCTAATAATCTTTAATGAATTTCCAAATTCATTTTCAAATTTTTGCTTTTCCAAAAAGTCAAGGCTTTAATGCCAACCTCCTCCATCAACTATTCACATCAAAAGTGACTAGACATCACTTCACTCAAAGTGATGTGACTTCCATCACTTGATTGACTAGTGATTTGCCGCTTGATGTGACTTGCATGTCACACTCGAATTTGAAATGCGAATGCGCTCGTAAACACTCCTGGGCTCGGGTTCTATAATTCCAAATTAACGAATTTTCTGTTGCGACGTAATTAAATGATTATGCCTAGCAAAATCACTATTCACGTCGCTAACGAAATAATTCTAAATTAACTCGTTCACCCGAATTAAATTCTAAATTTAATTCTGCATCGAAATCCAATTTCGTATAATATATCAAATATATTATTTTATCGATTAATTCCAAATTAATCGTTATCTCTCTTTAATAATATTTTATCCCAGATAAAATATCTCCGGAATTAATCCCAGATTAATTTTCTCTCTCATCTAATTAATCCCATATTAATAAAGTGCGAGTCATACGTCATCGGTGAATATCGGGAAGCGACCCATGAGATCCCCGGATATGTTGGCAGTAAATTCGGTCCTTGGACTATCCGAACACGTAAGTACCTCGTACTACATTTTTTACCGATTTACAAGACAAGGTTGGCTTCTAGCAAAGCGCCATGCCTACCCAATTCTCCAGAAATATCCTTACAAGAATATGTGATCTATATCCGGCGTAGTATACGTAGTATTGCGTATTTCGATCCAGTAACAGATGTCACGTACTAGGCCTGGGGTTAGAATTGTGTCTGCCCCGTATGAAGCACATATCGGATCTATGGTAACTAGTCTCTATAATCGGATAAACATGACCTAGTCATTTTATCTCGATGACTGCAGTACATAAGAGAACCAGTTCCGTATCCTTCGTGACCATTATCTCCAATATGACTGGAGTGATACTTCGATCTTGACATCACACCCAACACACTACGATTCTCAATATACCCAGCAGAGGCGTACACAGAACCTGTTAAAGCCTTGGACGACCTAAAACCAAAGTATATTGATTGTCGCAAGTATTAGCGGTGCAAGTCTCAGGTTACGACCAAATACACCTACCTTGATTTCGGACTACCATAGACACATAGTCATACTACCAATGGAATTCCGAGGGGTCTATCTAGAGCGAAGCTGTTTTCCGTACCATCAATAAAACACAACCTCCTACTACACTTGCATGAGTATCCTATACCTAAATATATGAGAACTATGTCGTTATGCCCTCACAACGCGCACAAGTGTAATACTATTCTTTTACGCATTATCGATGTCCAATCTCGATAATACTCTTACTAGGGATATTTAATGATTAAACCATCGTGGATTGATACTGTCTCATATCATCTCAATCTAGGTACTAATCATAACGACCTCCTATCATTTATACATCTTGGTGATCTAATCACAAATGATAAGAGAGCAATCTCCTTTGTCACATAGTTAATTTGTACAACAACACCATGATCTGTACAAATAGTGATGCTATGGGTCATAATTGTCCAACAACTAATTCCATAATGGATACCTATGCTCTGTACACAGAACTGACGGATCCTATCTTGATACACACAGGATATCATGAGGATCAGTCCACACCCAACGAACAAGAGGAGGTCTGATTTAAATAGATCGCTGACGTGACTGCCATCAAAGTATGGAGGATACTTCATACATCCATAGTGGTACCTCAAGTCGGAGGATCACTATGCTCACTCAACCCGAGAAGATTCTTATTGACGTTGGTGTACTATATATTAATAATCTTTAGTGAGTCGTTCAGTGTTTATCCGATATAACACCTACGTGTCTATATGAGTCTCCCGAGACTCATGGTTCATTGAGAAACCATTGGAATCCAACATTCCAATATACGACATGTACCGGTCTTGGCAGGTTTACTTACTGACCAAGTAATTAAAAACCTTGACCAGGAACAGTTAAAGAATGATACTGTTATGATACTGCTTATGTTAGTTGCGACACTTTTGCAACTGTATCATGACCAATCACTCTATGGTCATTTACGTCCTTACCATATAATAAAATATTTCATATTATATAAACTATTTATTTTATAAATTAATGAAATATATACAAGAGTATTTACAGTGAAATACATAAGAAATTGGCGCTCAGAGTACCAACCCTAACAAAATCTCCCACTATCTCTAGTGCTAATATCGATTGTATCTAATACCCATCGACTCCACATGTTTATCAAATAACTTCGGAGGTATGGCCTTCGTAAGTGGGTCTTCTACATTATCCTCACTCGGGACTTTGCATACAACAATGTCACCCCATGGCACAATCTCTCTAATGATGTAGTACTTTCGTTCCACATGCTTTGATTTCTGATGCGCCCTCATCTCCTTTGCTTGTGCAATGGCTCCAGTATTATCACAGTATAACAGAATCAATTTCTCAATACTTGGGACAACTCTCAATTCTGTGAAAAACTTCTTAATCAAAACAGCTTCTTTTGCAGCTTCAGAATCAGCAATATATTCCACCTCAGTGATGGAATCAGCTGTTGACCCATGTTTGGAACTTTTCCAACAAACTGCACCACCGTTAAGGGTAAATACGAATCCTGATGTAGACTTTCTATCATCAAGATTCGATTGGAAATCAGAATCTATATACCCATTAACCTGCAGTTCGTTTCCTCTATATATGATAAACTTATCATTAGTACCTTTAATATACTTCAGGATATGTTTAACGGACATCCAATGGTCATTTCCTGGATTGGACTGATATCTACTGGTTACACTAACCGCGTAGCTAATATCAGGCCTCGTAACATGGCATACATAATGCTACTCAAACATGAAGCATAAGGATGATTAGACATTCTAATCTTCTCATCTTTTGTTTGCGGACACATCATCTTCGAAAGATGAATGCCATGTCTAAACGATATATTTGTTGTCTTACAGTTAGCTAAATTATACCATTCTAAGATCTTATCTATGTACGTTGATTGGGATAACCCAATAAGCTTCATTTCTCTATCCCTATAGAGTTTTATACCCAATATATAAGAAGCTTCACCCAGGTCTTTCATGGAGAAATTCTTACAGAGGTAAGCTTTGACGCCTTGCATCATTCTTATATCATTCCCAATGATTAGGATTTCATCAACATAGAGAACCAAAAATACTATCATACTCCCACTGGCCTTCAGATACATACATGATTCTTCAATTTTCTTGAGAAAAGCACTCAATTTTATAATCTCGTTGAATCGAAGATTCTAACTTCGCGAAGCTTGTTTAAGTCCATAAATGGACTTCTTAAGCTTACAAACAATGCCTGAGGTTTCGCTGGATACAAAACCCTTCGGTTGTTCCATATAGATTTCTTCGTCAAGAAACCAATTTAGAAAAGCCATTTTGACATCCATCTGCCAAATCTCGTAATCATAGTAAACAACAATAGACAATAAAATCCTTATAGACTTTAGCATCATAACTGGCGAAAAAGTTTCATGGTAGTCGACACCAAGTCGCTGCCTGTAACCATTAGCTACTAGTCTGGCCCTAAAGGTTTCAACCTTTCCGTCAGGCCCACACTTCCTCTTGTAAACCCATTTACTACCGATAGGAATAATTCCTTGAGGAAGCGAACCAAGTCTCAAACTTGATTATGATGCATAGAGTCTAACTCTGATTTCATGGCCTCTTGCCATTTCACGGAGTCGATGTCCAACATCACTTGTCTATAGGTATAAGGTTCAGTCTCTTCGATTAAGAGAACATCTAGACTTTTTTCTTGTATCAAATAAAAGCATTCATGAGGTGTAGACACCATTTGGGACCTACAGAGTCTGTGTGTTGAAGGCTCTTCATCTATTTCAACTTCAGGTTCCTCCAATGGTTCATTGGTTCCAAGTTGTACTTCATCAAGTTTAACTTGTCTATGATCACCACCTTCAGACAAAAATTCTATTTCTAGAAATTTTAGGAAGCGAGCTACGAACACATTTCGATTCTCGGTATCATAGAACAAATATCCTTTCGTATTTGAAGGATATCCAACATACTTAAACTTTTGCCCTCGAGGCGAAAGCTTATCTTACTGAGCCATCCTGACATAGGCAGAAAAGCCCCAAATCTTAATATAATTAAGATTCGGTTTCCTTCTAGTCCATATCTGATACAGAATCGTAGGAACAGCCTTTGAAGGAATCTTAGTCAAAAGATGAGCAACAGTTTAAAGAGCATATCCCCATAAGTAATAGGGCAAATCTGTAAAACTTAACATCGATCGAACCATATGCAATAAAGTCTGATTTCTCCTTTCGGACACTCCATTATGTTGTGGAGTACCGGGAGGAGTATATTTAGCGAGAATCCCATTTCTTTTAAATAATCAGTAAACTCACCACTCATATATTTACCGCCTCGATTAGATCGAAGATATTTAATATATTTACCAGTATTTTTCTACTTCATTTCAGAATTCTTTGAACTTTTCAAAGGTTTCCGATTTGTGTTTCATCAAATATACATAGCCGTACCATGACATATCATCGTTAACGGTAACGAAGTATGAAAAACCATTGTGAGCAATGTGACTCATGAGACCACATACATCAGAATGTATTAGTTCCAATAAATCAGTGGTTCGGTGTCCTACACCCCAAAATAGGGCTTTGGTCATTTTACCTCGAATGTAAGATTCACAAGTTGGATAAGGTTCAATGGTAATATCTTGTATCAAACCATTCCTAACTAACTGGGTTAGGCGTTTCACGCCTATATGACCCAACCTCATATGCCACAGTTCAGTATTATTTATATCAGATACTTTACATTATTAATTCCAGCATTAAAGATATCTTGTGAGGTATGCAAAATGTAATGACCTGCTCATTTGGACAAACTAGGATATGAACATTATATCAATCATATAAATATAAAGAACGATTCTTAATATTTAAATTATATCCTTCAGTATCTAATACAAAAAGTGACACAATATTCGCAACACATCTCGGTGTAAAAAGCAGTCATTCAAATAAAAGCCTCCCACTGGGTAGAGGAATCTTGCATAAGCCCACAGTAACTGCATCTAGAAAGTCACCACTCCCGAATCGCAACTGCATCTTCCTAGATTTTATCCGTCTACTTCCCTTCTGCACCTACAACGAATTGCAAATGTGAATTGGACAAGTAGAATCCAAAATCCAACTGGACAACAAAGCTGTTGGACAATTACGACCCATAGCGTCACTATTTGTACATATCATGGTGTTATTGTACAAATTAACTATGTGACAAAGGAGATTGCACACTTATCATTTGTGATTAGATCACCTAGATGTATAAATGATGAGAGGTCCCTATGATTTGTTCCTGGACAGAGAATGATATGAGACAGTATCAGTCCATGAAGGATAAATCATTAAATATCCCTAGTCAGAGTATTATAGAGATTGGACATCGATAAATAAGTAAAAGACTAGTATTACACTTGTGCGCGATGTGAGGGCACAAACAACATAGTTCTCATATATTTGGGTATATGATACTCATGCAAGTGTAATAGGAGGTTATGTTTTACAGATGGTACGGGAAACAGCTTCGCTCTGGATAAGACCCCCTCGAAATTCCATTGGTAGTATGACTATGTGTCTATCGAAGTCCGAAATCAGGGAAGGTGTATTTGGTCTTAACCTGAGACTTGCACCGCTAATACATACGAAAATCAATATACTTTGGTTGAGGTCGTCCAGGGCTTTAACCAGTTTTGGTGTATGCCGATTCTGGGTATATCGAGAATCGTAGTGTGTTGGGTGTGATGTCAAGATGGAAGTGTCACTCCAGTCATATGGAGATGATGGTCACGTACGATACGGGACTGGTTCTCTTTAGTGCTGCAGCCATCGAGATAATATGACTTGGTCATAGTTATCCGATTTAGAGACTAGTTACCAGAGATCCGACATGTGCTTCGTACGGGGCAGACACAATTCCAGCCCCAAGCCTTGCACGTGATCATCCGATACTGGACAGAAATATGCAATACTACGGTATACTACGCTTGATACAGATCCTTTATTCCTGTAAGGATATTTCCAGAGAATTGGGTAGGCATGACGCTTTGCTAGAGGCCAACCTTGTCTTGTAAATCGGTATAAACGTAGTACAAGGTACTTACGTGTTAGGATAGTCCGACGACCGAATTTACTGCCAACATATCCGGGGATCTAATGGGTCACTTCCCAAAGATTCACCGATGACATATAACTCGCCCTCTAAATTAATCTGGATTAATTAGAAGAGAGAGAAAATTAATATGGGATTAATTGCAGAGATATTTTATCTGGGATAAAATATCATAAAGAGAGATAACGATTAATTTAGAATTAATTGATTAATAATATATTTGATATATTAAACGAAATTGGATTTCGACGCAGAATTAAAATTAGATTTTAATTCGGGCGAACGAATTAATTCGTTAGCGACGTGAATAGTGACTTCACTAGGCGTAATCATTTAATTACGACGCAACTGAAAAATTCGTTAATTTGGAAATAGTGAACCCGAGCCCGAGATTATTTGCGAGCGCATTCGCATTTCAAATTCGAATGCGGCACGCAAGTCAAATCAAGTGTCAAATCGCTAGTCGCATCAAGCGTCAAATCATTAGTCACTTTGAGTGATGTGACTTGACAACTTGATGGATTGAGTGATGTGTGTTGATGACAAGCATTTATTGCTTGACTTGTGGAATGCCAAATTCATTCCAAATGCATTTGAAATGAACAAAAGTGTATTAGATACACTTTAGGCAAAATCAACACAATCTCTTCTCTCTTTTTTCCCTCTCTTTTCTACACGCCATTTCTTCTTTTTCTGGTTCTGTTATTACCGTGAAAATGGAGAAAGAAAAGGGAAGCAAGAGTTGGATTTTTGTGGCAAAAAATCGCAAGTGCTAGCACACTCAAGACATACGAAGGTTTTAGGGAAGCCCACCCATGAGCCTGGAACCATTCGACGATGCTTGGAGCTTCACGAAGGACCAAAAACGAAGCCAAAATAGTGAGCACAAATCTGCAGTTCGCGCCAAACAATGAGCAATTTTTTGAGTTTCGTTGCTTGCCGCGTCGCTCAACTGATCGATGTAAGTATTCCGCAACTTCTTCGATTTGTATTCACACATTATTCATGCTTATAATTGATCTTGGGACCTTAATAGAAACCAACAATGGCATCTAGAGCAAGGTTTGAGCATGAATTAATTTAGGGCTTAAAATTTGGGTAAAATGTTTTCAAGCATGATTTGGTTAAATTGGATGATTGAGTATGCTTAAAACATGTTAATTGAAGTTTGATTTGATCAATTTCAAGAAAATTGATTTGAATAATTTTTCCCCAAAATTGGATGTTGGACGAAAGTTTGGTGATCTATTATGTCTTGGTGATTTTGATTTTTGATTCATTAGATGTGTTGGAAATCATTAGGGAATGTTTATTTAATGTTGAATTTGATTCAATTGGATTGGATTTTGAATTTGGCATAATAAACCCTAATTGCCGAGAATAATAGCCCTAATTATGTCTTGGATTTTTTATTGTTAATTCATTGGATGAGTTAAAATCATTCGGGAATGTTGATTAATGTCGATTGTGGAATTAATTGGATTGAATTCGAATCGGACAAAATACCCCTCCCTTGGCCGAGACTTTGAGCATGTGTTTGGGTTTGATTTTTGATTAATTTGTGTTGGAAACTAATTGATGTAATTAAGCATGATTAGTTATGTTAATTAATGTTTTAGAAATGTTAATTGGGTAATTGGTTGTGTATTGCACTTTATGTAATTAAATTGTGAAATTGGGTTTTGTGATTTAATTATAATTGGGCCTTAAAATTGGATTTGGGCTTTAATGTTGTAATGGGCTTGTTGGGCTTTGTTGTACAAAGTTGGGTTAAGGCAAATTGGATTGGATCCAATTGGGCCTAAAACCGCATCCATTAAGCCCAAATGCGACTTAATGGACCTTTAAAGTTTAATTGGGCCTAATGGGCCAACATTGATTTTTGGGCTTATGGGGTAACTCCCGGATTGGATTTTGGTTATTCGGTTTGACCCGAGTTGACCAAAAGTCCACGCCTCAAGAAATTAATTAAAAGCCCATTAGACTTTAATTAAATTGACGTTGGACGTTAATCGGGCTTTGAGACCCGTAGCGATTAAATTTGAAATTTAAGTCGTAATGGTTCGTTAAATAAAGTGTGATATTTAATTTGGAATTAAATAGTGAATTAGAATTAAATACAAATTGAATTGGATTTAATTATGTAGTTTAATTTGATTCGAGAATTCGTACTCTGAGTACTTATTCGCAAAACGAGTTTTACTCGAGCAAAATCAAATCGTTGTTTGAACATTGGATGATCACTAATTATCAGATTAATTAATTTGATTAGATTGATTGATAACATGCTTGTGTGAATACATGGTTGCGATGCATGAATAATGTATATCAGATGGATATTAGATGGGTGGGACAATTTTAGAAATTGTTGTAATAAATTTGATTTATTAATTGGACCTGCGTGTCCAGCCTTATTACCTCTCATTTCTTTGTATTCTCTTCTCACCTATTCCCCTCAATGTAAATGAGGTTTCTTTAGAAGTGTAGTGTAACGGGTAGAAGTGATACATGTGCTAGCGGGAGAGAGAAAGGGAGAGTTTTGATCTAGGATCATTATGTAAAGTATCCATCCGCATATCATTATTATTTTACATATGCGCTTTATTATGTGTTTAGAATGCATGTTTAAGGGTGTATGATGATGAGACCTTAACAAAGATAATAAATTGGTTGCCAATTTGCACTCGAAAAACCCTCGCAAAATATTAAGCGTCTTTCCTTCCATTGAGTGATTCTCACTCAAGATCTGAGACGACATTGGTTTATTGGCCAAGGTCAAGGCCTTTGTCTGTCGAATATGTGTTTGAATCACGAGAGCTTTGTTCCATTTCAGTGTCTTGTCCAAGTTGTGGTTTGTTGGCCAAAGTCAAGACCACTTCTTGTCCATCGACATTGATTACGAAGCTTTCCATGGTCAATGGGTCGCGTTTGACTGGGATCACTAAGTTTGTTGTGCCAAAGCCAAGGCTTAGTTGATTCAGAGGAAATAGGTTAGGTAATACATTGGATGTATTTGCATATATAAGATATATGTTTCGAACTTGGATGTCCCCCTACCGGATCTAGGAATTGGATTGGATCCAATCGATCTTAGAGATCTACCTAGTTAATTATCATACAATTTGTTGGCCAAAGTCAAGATTGTGTGATATTTAACGGGATCCTAGCCCACTAGGAAACGCGGTTTCCCGAGTACTCGACAGAGGGTTAAAGGCTCGGTGAAAAATAGTGGGAGGCAAGAATTGAATTTGCAATATTCGTTCAATTACTTGCCATACGCACTCAAACAAACATCATTCGTCAAATAAATTAAATGTTAGTTGGAATAATATTTAAATGTTGTTTTAATAAATAGTTAGACTATATATTCAAACTATTAATTTATAGTTGATTTTATAATTGGATTATAGTAATCAATATAATTGTAGTTGATTAAATAGTTGGACTATTGTAATCATTATAAAAAATAGTACCGAAATCGTTGATTAAATATATGGACTATTAAAATCAAGATATAAATGAAAGATTGACATTTAAAACATAATCTTAAGGAAAATGTGTTTAAATGGTTCAATTTTCAAATAAGGAATACAATTTCAGGATGGTCCTGGAAAAATAATAAGTTATTTTATTTGATAAAATAATATATTATGCCTAAGCCCGGAGTTAAGCAAATAGTAGAGAATAATCTTTGGAAGATTTATGTGATGATAACTTAAGTGCTTAATCCATTAAGCTTGTCGCAGTAGACTCCTTAATTTCCGAATCAGAACTAAGGATTAGATCCTTAAAGTATGATAAAGAAATTGAAGGATCTTCAAAGAATCTATTCTTAGATTTTAGAAGTACTAAAATTGCAATAAATAATTCTTGGAGAATTAATGATTATTCTCAATGAGATAAAGTCAAAGTTTGCAATTAGGCAAGTAGCGCAAGTCGCACCTTACTTCGATATTCTAGAAGGCCAAGGCTTGGCCAAAGGCTTCTGGAGTGTTGAAACAGACAAAGGCAAAATCATTATAATCTTCTGGGAAGATAAAGGACATATCCCAAAATGTCTGCCTAAATGTGGCAAACGGGATCGCGAAAGCGTGACTGCCGTTTGGACAAAGCAGACATGAAAGAATTGAAGACGAGCAAAGCTCTGACTTCAAATATGTTTGTCAACATTATGTTCACTACTAGTATTAAAATTGGACTTTAAATACTTAGTGTGATACATAAATATATACTGATGTTCAGAATCTGCTATGAGCAGGATTAGGAAACTGTTATAATGTAACTAGTTTGACTAGAAACATTATCTTTATATCAGTGTTCAACCCGCTGCGTGTGAACCTTTATATTCTAGAACACTAAAGTGTTTTATTATATAAAGATGATATTGAGATAAACACATTAGATGTGAATAACAGAATTTATATTTTGAATATAAATAAATCTCGAATAAATAACATGACAAACAAACAGCTCAAACTGATTTGATCAGAAGAAACTAATTTGTGGCATTGTCATCTGGAAACAATTAAACAAGAATCGTATATCCACACTTTCGAAGAGTGGGTACTAGGACTAATTTGATCCCAATCAAATAAAGTCTACGAATCTAGTTTATTGGGCAAAGTGCCTAAAACACTATTTACTTGGTAAAAGTGTAAAAACCACTTATCTGTTAGCCATAGTTCATAGTGAAGCAAGTGGGCCCATGTCTAGCTAGGCTAGATGTGGATATGAATATTTCGTGACCTTTACGGATGTGGCATCGCGTTATGGTTATGTGTTTCTTTTGAAGAACACAAATCGTAAACTTTTAGTTTCAACACGAAATAGACAAACAGATCGGCTATAGTATTAAACTGTCACGGTAAGACCGTAATGGAAATTACTTAAGCAATAAGTTTCTCATATACTTGAAAGAGTAAAGTATTCTTTCAAATGAGGACTCCTCCCGGAACACGTCATTAGACGGTGTGTCCGTACTGAGTAACCGAATTTTGTTGGACATGATAAGGTTAATCATGAGTCGCTCTGAGCTACCATTTCCTTCAACGGATAAACTTTAAACAGTGCAAGAACTTATTTAGAATAAGGTTTAATTAAAATCTGTTTGACATATTTCATATTAGATATGAACGGGAAAGAAACCGAGTTTCACATTCCTGAATATTTAGGTATGCTGGGCATATGATGGATGATACCAAACTAGAACCCAAATTGGATAAATGCCAATTGTAGGCTATCCTAGGGATACTATAAGTATAGTACTTATACATCTCACCAGAGAACAATTAGATTGTTGCTCACCATGCAGTTTTCCTAAGAGGAATACCGATATGCAGTGGTAAGTGAGAGGATAGTAAAACTCGATGAAAAACGGAGTAATACTGTCCAAGGCACCGAATCTTAAATGGAACACAAATAGTTCATCAAGGATGAAACTACACTATTAATCTTCGAATACACAAGAACCACGTAAGTCGGAGAGAGTCAGAAAACAACCTGGGGTATAGGTTTCTGATCTCACCTCATAAAGATGTCTATCTTATTGAGGTATACCAACTGACTACGTATGAGGAAGTGATACAAGGTATTGACTCCCTATTATGGCAAAGTGCCATGAGTCCGAAATGGATAATGCTTGCTAAATCTGCATGTTTCATTTATGAAATATGACAGCTTAAAGGGAAAATAATTTTCCTACAAAGGAAACCTTTTGGAGGATGTTTACAACATCCTGTCGGTTTTGTCATACCAAAACTAGCAAACGAGGTTTGCAGGTTATTCGATCCATGTTTGGATTGAAGCAAACATAGGTTCTTGGAATTGTAGTTTTGATGTAATCATAATAGTTTATGATTTAATTCAAAACGAAATGATTCTTGTGTATATAAAACGAACTGACAGTGGCTGTCCTATGAATAATAATAATACGTCATTTCTTGGAAATGATATTCCCATAATAACTATCGGTGAAAGCTTGACTTTCGATAAAACTCTTCGTGGAATCGTATATTGAAAAATGTACGTTACCTGGTGTCTCATACGCTTTGAGCATATGAAGTCACAAACAGGCTAATCCGAGTGATAGTCACTGGATTGAAGTTAAGAACATCCGTTAGTATCTGAGAGATCTAAGGATGCTGTCTTAGTCTATGGAGATGGAGAACTTGAAGTGACTGGGATCACTATAACAAGTTTCCTAAACCGATAAAGCGACTACAAGTCACAAACGGTACTACACAGTTTGAATAACGGTACAATGAGCTGGAAATCTTCCAAGCAAGATATTGTTACTGAATAAACAACAAATGCGGGTTATTGCTGCAGCTAAAGTAGCAATAGAAGCCTTCTAAGTCGATAATAAATCTAATTAGATTAGATATAATTCTGTTAGCAGCTAAGCTTGGCTTGAGCACAAGCTAAAGAATTAATGGTCTCATCAACGATCCATATACATACTTCGATATTCATCTCATTCTTTCGGATCACACATTGTGGCTATGTGATGATCAAATAAATCGCATCAGATGATAGTCATGCAAATCCGCTGACGAAAGCATTTCTCAGCAGTTTAAGCCAACCGTACATAGTTCAGGTGTCAAGCACTCGAGTGACTGGCTATAGGCCAAGTGGGAGATTGTTGGACAGTTATGACCCATAGCGTCACTATTTGTACAGATCATGGTGTTGATGTAAAATTAACTATGTCACAAAGGAGATTGCACTCTTATCATTTGTGATTAGATCACCTAGATGTATAAATGATGAGAGGTCCCTATGATTTGTTCCTGGACGGAGAATGATATGAGACAGTATCAGTCCACGAAGGATAAATCATTAAATATCCATAGTCAGAGTATTATCGAGATTGGACATCGATAAATACGTAAAAGACTAGTATTACACTTGTGCGCGTTGTGAGGGCACAAACAATATAGTTTTCATATATTTGGGTATATGATACTCATGCAAGTGTAATATGAGGTTATGTTTTACCGATGGTACGGGAAACAGCTTCGCTCTGGATAAGACCCCCTCGGAATTCCATTGGTAGTATGACTATGTGTCTATGGAAGTCCAAAATCAGGGTAGGTGTATTTGGTCTTAACCTGAGACTTGCACCGCTAAACATACGACAATCAATAAACTTTGGTTGAGATCGTCCAGGGCTTTAACTGGTTTCTGTGTACGTCGATCCTGGGTATATCGAGAATCGTAGTGTGTTGGGTGTGATGTCAAGATGGAAGTGTCACTCCAGTCATATGGAGATGATTGTCACGTAGGATACGAGACTGGTTCTCTTTAGTGCTGCAGCCATCGGGATAATATGACTTGGTCATAGTTATCCGATTTAGAGACTAGTTACCATAGATCCGACATGTGCTTCGTTCGGGGCAGACACAATTCCAGCCCCAGGCCTAGCACGTGATCATCCGATACTGGACAGAAATACGTAATACTACGGTATACAACGCTTGATACAGATCCTTTATTCCTGAAAGGATATTTCCGGAGAATTGGGTAGGCATGGCGCTTTGCTAGAGGCCAACCTTGTCTTGTAAATCGGTATAAACGTAGTACGAGGTACTTACGTGTTCGGATAGTCCGACGACCGAATTTACTGCCAACATATCCAGGGATCTCATGGGTCGCTTCCCAAAGATTCACCGATGACGTATAACTCGCACTCTAAATTAATCTGGGATTAATTAGAAGAGAGAGAAAATTAATCTAGGATTAATTGCAGAGATATTTTATCTGGGATAAAATATCATAAAGAGAGATAACGATTAATTTGGAATTAATCGATTAATTAATATATTTGATATATTAAAAGAAATTGGATTTCGACGCGGAATTAAAATTAGATTTTAATTCGGGCGAACGAATTAATTTAGAATTAATTCGTTAGCGATGTGAATAGTGACTTTTCTAGGCGTAATCATTTAATTACGACGTAACGGAAAAATTCGTTAATTTGGAATTACCGAACCAGAGCCCGAGATTATTTGCGAGCGTATTCGTATTTCGAATTCGAATGCGGCACGCAAGTCAAATCAAGCGTCAAATCGCTAGTCGCATCAAGCATCAAATCATTAGTCACTTTGAGTGATGTGACTTGACAACTTGATGGATTGAGTGATGTGTGTTGATGACAAGCATTTATTGCTTGACTTGTGGAATGCCAAATTCATTCCAAATGCATTTGAAATGAACAAAAGTGTATTAGATATGCTTTAGGCAAAATCAACACAATCTCTTCTCTCTCTTTTTCCCTCTCTTTTCTACACGCCATTTCTTCTTTTTCTGGTTCTGTTATTACCGGGAAAATGGAGAAAGAAAAGGGAAGCAAGAGTTGGATTTTTATGGCAAAAATCGCAAGTGCTAGCACACTACGAGACATGCGAAGGTGATAGGGAAGCCCACCCATGAGCCGGGAACCATTCGACGATGCTTGGAGCTTCACGAAGGACCAAAAATGAAGCCAAAACAGTGAGCACAAATCTGCAGTTCACGCCAAACCAGTGAGCAGTTTTTTGAGTTTCGTTGCTTGCCGCGTCGCTCAACCGATCGATGTAAGTATTCCGTAACTTCTTCGATTTGTATTCACACATTATTCATGCTTATAATTGATCTTGGGACCTTAATAGAAACCAACAAAAGCCTCACAAGCTAATGAGATATCAATAATGGGAAAAATAAAAGTACCTAAAGTAGATGCTATTTCCTTTCTAATCTAGGCCAGGTAATCAGGACAGTTCCTGTTCCAATGGCCGATCTTACTGCAGTGGTGGCATTTATCGTCGGCAGCTCTCTTAGGTTTAGCTCTCTTACCCTGTGGTGGAAGATTTGAACCCTTCATTTTCTTACCTTTCTTCTTCTTCCCTTCCTGTTTAGATTAAGAGGAAGCAATAAGAGCATTGGGTTTTGGAGGACGAGTCGATACTCCATTCCTTAAATCTTCCTCCGCAGTTTACAACATCTTATGCAGCTCCTGGTAAGAACATCTAATCCCATTCATATTAAAATACATTACAAATTAGTGATATGATGTTGGGAGAAATCCAAGTATGACACTTCGTCCTAAAGTGTCATTCAGAGGGAAATTATAGCGCCTCAACTGTTCGATCAGATCAATCAGATAAAGTACATGAGGGCTCACAACCTGTCCCTCATCAACTTATGCATGGAACAATTCCATTGCATTTTTATGAACCGAGACATGTTCTTGGTTCATAAAGGATTCTCGCAGTCGCATCATCATAGTATATGCGTAAGGTAATCCAAAATATTGCCTCTTAAGCTTCGGTGCCAAGGAACTGAGAATATATGATTTGAATCTCCTATCATCATCTCTCCACTTTTGGAGAGTCTCATGTTCCTCTTGTGTTGCATCATCTGCTGTGACAAGTAGCAACAGACCTTCTAACACATTGTAGACACGGCCACAGAGGTGGACGACGTTGTCCGGGTTCGCGGCCTGGTTGGGAGTACGGAGTAGCCCGCAGGGGACTAAATCGGAGAATAAATAGAGTCACCACCCAGTGTGAACTGGGAAATGATTTAATGCCGCACTCACCCCTAGCAAGGGAAGACCTCAAACCGTTGGGTTCGGAATGGTCCCTTACTTATGCCAATTGTAATGAAAGGATTTATGCAATAGTATAACGAAGTCTTATGCAACACATGCAAGATAATTTAATCAACACACAAGTTTTCACACCTATAATCGTAAATAGAAACAATGGAAGCATATTTCATTAAGAAGAGATATTTAAGCACATGATGCAGAAAGGAATAACTAAAGAGACAAGCATGCATAAAACATGATAAAGTAATATGTCCAGTGTGTGCACGTTCGGAAATATGTTCGAACGGAGTGAGGCAGAATGCACGCATTCGTATAGCGTTCGGAAACGCGTTCGAACAGGATGAGATGTGATGCATGACAAGACAGAATACATGCGTTCGAGTAGCATTCAGAAACGCATTCGAACGGGATAAGGCCGAATGCATGCATTCGAGTAGCGTTTCTAAACGCGTTCGAACGGAGTGAGGCAGAATGCATACGTTCATGTGGCGTTCGGGAGCGCGTTCGAACGAGATTACAAAAAATGACATCTATAGTGACCTAAACACATGCATGAGTGTTTCTCAAGCAGTATGTGGAGTTGCATCCCATGTACAAACCGCACTACCGTCCATTCGGATTCGGCTACGGAATTTATGTCTGGGTTTCCATCCGATATACCTCAAGGGATAACACGCAATCATTAACACAATGCAATCATTAACCCAATGTTGACATACATGAAATATGATAATGCATATAACAATAAATAATCGAAGAGACAAATATTTGAAATAACAAGAAAGATAAATAACACAAAACAAATGCGGAACAATAAAACAACAATAAATGTAAATTAAATGTGAAATAACAAAAGACTAATAATACGAAATAAATACGGAATAATAAATATGTGACCAAAGAATTTGGCCATTTTCAATGTAGTACTTCACATACCTGGTTGGACGTATTTCACGTCCAACCAAGCATGCCGTTTCCAGGACAACAAAATAAAATATAATAAAAAGGGTGCCATCAGGTCTTACCTTTTAAGTCGTTTACCGGGACCGCGTTGGGACATCGCCGGAAGGGTTAACGTTTCGGCTATTTTTCTGGTTCGCTGTTTCCACTCGCTATTTTCTCTGCTTTCACTCTATGTTTCACTGTTTTGTTCACTATTTTTTGGGGTATTCGGGGACTATTTTGGGTGATATTTTGAGTGGTTTTTTGGACATTTTTTGTCTCGGTGTTTCACGTTTGGTTTCTCTTTTGTTCATGTGGTTGGCTTTAGGCCACGGTGAAGGGCTTATGTGCTTGTTTATTTGCATGAAGGGTGAAAGGTGCTGTTTGTTGATGAGTTAGGGCTGCCGAGTGGAGAGAAGGTGTTGATTCCGTATATGAGTGAGGGAGTTGTTGTTGTTTTGTCGGTCATTGAGCAGTTTGGCTTTGTTGGTCGGCTGTGTCTTTGATTTGTTGTATGTGTCAATTTTGTGTGTTTAGTGTGTTAAACGTGTTCAAAGAAAGAGAGAGAGGGAGTGCTTTAGGTGTGTGGCTGCCGAGAGTTTGGGTATGTGGTTTAGGGTTTCCTTAGTCGATCGAGGGCTGTTAATTGTGTGTCTGGTTACTCGATGATCATGAGAAGGGAGAAGATGTTTATGGCTTAGTTGCTTTGGTGAGGCCGTGAGTCTGGGTTTAGCTTCTAGGGTTTTTGTTTGTTCGCTGAATTGATGAAAGGGTAGAGAGTGATGGTGGTTGATGTGAATGGTGTCTCCTGAGTCCTAGGGTTTTTACTCTAACTGCCGTGAAAGTGTCTTTCGTTTTCGATTTTTTGGTTGATACCGTGAATGGAAGAAGAGAGGCGTCTGGATTAGGGTTTACGGGGCTGTGAGTGTGAGTTTGTCGGTCAGTGCGTATCTTCTGTGTGTGTGTGTGTGTCTTCACCGTGTATGGCTTAGCATTTTGTGTGTTCAGGGAAGAGGTCATTTGCTATTGTTCACGTCTGTAGCCGCCCTGTGTGCTTCTGTTTGTTTGTGGATTGTGAGTTTTGACCGTGAGTCTGAGCGAGAGAAGAGAGGTGATAATGCCGTAGTGGGGGTGTGTTGTTTGCCCAGTGGAGATGAATGTGAAAGGCCATTAGGGTTTATTATTTTTGTGAGGTGCCGAGAGTGGAGGGAGAGTGAGAGGTCTGAAGTGTGTAAGGAAGAGTCTTTCTAGTGTTTTGGTTGTGGCCGTGTAAGTGAGGAGGGTTAGAGTTTGGTTTAAGTGGTCTTTATATAGTGGTGAGCTAGGGTTAGGGTTTCTTGGTAGTGTTAGGGTTTTGGATGGGTACGTATGGGCTTTGGATGGGTGCGGGGGCTTTGGGCCAAGATTAAAGTTTGAAACAGGAATTGACTAAGCGAACCCATGGCTAACTAGCGAATTTAAATTTGGCGAGCTATTAATTTCAGAATTTTCCCTTCCAGCGTCCGTTTCCCGCTACTTCCGCAACTTATCGGGTGGTGCCTCCATACGAGGTTCATCATCGGGCTTCTATGCAAAAATACAGTATCTACAGTCACTCCCACTTTGATGGCACTTGTGTAGTGTGTGACAGTGACAATCCTATCAAAGTCAAGCATGCATTTTTACTTACCTGGCTCGCCAGCTGTTGCTTAACATACCTGTTATTCTGAGATACTTCAAACTGAGTTTATGGTGGTGAGGTGCTGCGACCCCTAAGGTTCATCCCTGCAAGATGCTGCGATCTCTAGGATTCATTATCGAACTGAGCTGATGAGAGGTGGTCCATTCCCGAACCGTTACTGTGAAGTGGTCCATTCCCGAACCATTACTGTGAGGTAGTCCATTCCTGAACCGTTACTGTGAGATGGTCCATTCCCGAACCGTTACTGTGAGGTGGTCCATTCCCGAACCGTTACTATGAGGTGGTCCATTCCCGAACCATTACTGAATGAGGTGGTCCATTTCTGAACCATTACTGTGAGGTGGTCCATTCCCGAACCATTACTGTGAGGTGGTCCAACCGTTAGTGAATGAGGTGGTCCATTCCTGAACCGTTAGTGAATGAGGTGGTCCATTCCCGAACAGTTACTGTGAGGTGGTCCATTCCCAAACCGTTACTGTGAGGTGGTCCATTCCCGAACCGTTATTGAATGAGGTGGTCCATTCCCGAACCGTTACTGACTGAATGAGGTGGTCCATTCCTGAACCGTTACGGTGAGGTGGTCCATTCCCGAACCGTTACTGAATGAGGTGGTCCATTCTCAAACCGTTACTGAATGAGGTGGTCCATTCCCGAACAGTTACTGTGAGGTGGTCCATTCCCGAACCGTTACTTTGAGGTGGTCCATTCCCGAACCGTTACTGAGTTGTACTGAATATGGGCTTTGTCCCGAATAATGCTGATAATATGGGCTTTATTCCCGAACTGAACTGATTGTAGGCTTTTTTTCCTTGATTGTGTTGAGAGTGGGCTTTATTCCCGAAACTACTGATAATGTGGGCCTCGACCCTGCGATTCATTCCCAAAACTGGTGATAGTGTGGGCCTCGACCCTGGGATTTATTCCCGAAAACTACTGATAATGTGGGCCTCGACCGTGGGATTCATTTCCCAAAACTACTGATAGTGTGGACCTCGATCCTGGGATTCATTCCCCAAACTGCTGATAGTATGGGCCTCGAACCTAAGATCCATTCCCGAAACTGCTGATACTGTGGGCCTCGACCTTGGGATTCATTCCCCAAATTACTGATACTGTGGGCCTCGATCATGGGATCCATTCCCGAAACTGCTGATAATGTGGGCCTCGACCATGGGATTCATTCCACAAAACTGCTGATACTGTGGACCTCGATCCTGGGATTCATTCCTGAAACTGCCGATAATGTGGGCCTCAACCCTGGGATTCACTCCCCAAACTAATGATAGTGTGGGCCTCGACCATGGGATCCATTCTCGAAACTGCTGATAATGTGGGCCTCGACCCTGAGATTCATTCCCGAAACTGCTGATAATGTGGGCCTCGACCCTGGGATCCATTCCCGAAACTGCTGATAACGTGGGCATTGACCTTGGGATTCATTCCACAAAACCGCTGATAGTGTGGGCCTCGACCCTGGGATCCATTCCCGAAACTGCTGATAACGTGGGCATTGACCCTGGGATTCATTCCACAAAACCGCTGATAGTGTGGGCCTCGACCCTGGGATCCATTCCCGAAACTGCTGATAACGTGGGCCTCGGCCATGGGATTCGTTCCCGAACTGCTGATAATGTGGGCCTCGTGAATGGGTTTTATTGCGGAAATCCGGTAACGCAGCGGAATAGTGGAAATCAAAATTTTCTGATTTCAAAAATTTTCCTTGTATTAATTAAATAAACTTATTTATTCAATTACCCAATAATCAAATTATGAAATAAAACACTATAAATCAAATTTATGTGAATTTACCGAATTACCCAT